>KN470452.1:51990-102528 GCA_000787095.1 Periophthalmodon schlosseri | reverse complement strand
CATGTGAATATAGCAGTTTGTGAGGACATGTTTGTTGAGTTTGGAGTGATGAAAAAAGTCTATATACATTACATACATACACTACACTGTAAAATGCACTGTAGTTGAGAACTACATAAAAAAAAAAAAAAAAATACAGAGTACTACCCACCTATAAGCCCTGTGTTGTTGTGTATTTTGCTGAGAGCTTTGCCTGGCAGCATGCTGTGAATAGTGGAGCATAACATGACACGAGCTAGTGACACGACTAAAATGTGTTAGGTCCAGTCTCCAGGAGGGCACTCTCGGGGGAGCGGCTCTCACATCCTCTGCCAATGTGGAGGCCATGTAATCCTGTAGAGAAGTAATCGCATCGGCCTCTTAGAAGATGTGCTAAGTCCTTGTAGCTGCCTGCCCACACATGACGATTCATACCGCCTTAAAGAAGGGGTATTTTACTTCTATGGGGTATTAATTGCTACTATATAACACATTTAGATTACCATTAACATGTTTTATAAGTTTCACTTTTGTTTTTGATGGTCTGAGTCTTTACTCTCGGCGTGCATCCCACTATTGAAACTACTGCACATCGCATCAGGTTTGTAAAGCTGTAGTGTATTGTTTTGTATGCGTTTGTATATTTATGGAGGATTGTCGTGTGGGAGCATGGGTGACGTAGGCTTGTGGGCTGAGCATTGGACAGAATCTTTCAGTTAACCTTAAAAAGAGTTCGAATAGAGCCCGGGAGATGCATCCATGGATGACATATAAACCTCTTCAGGCATGTTTTTGATGACGTTATAACATGTTAGAAAGCTCCAAAAAGTAATTTTTGCATAATACCCCCTCTTTAAAAAAATAAAAAAATAAAAAAATGAGCGATGAAGCTGACAGGATGAACTTTGACCCCTGTTTGGAGTTGTCCGCCTGCCCGCTGGAGCATTATTAAGGCACAGCTGGATCCAAGAGAGAGTGCGGCGGGGGGATTACATGTGCGTTGCTTTTTTGCCCAAGTGTCATCTTTTCATATCCCCCATGGAGGCGGCCCATTGCGCATATAGCTTCCCATGTCGGCTGTGCGTTTGTGAGCACGCAGATGTATATGTGCTCCCCTGAGAGATCCAGTCAACTCCGTAAGATGCGCATTACATCCAGCTTTTGATCATGGCCCCACAGTGGTCATAACGGAGCACGTCTTAGCTTTGACTTCACTAACATTCCACAGGCCATTGTAGAGAAGGCTTTGGGTGATATGGTTGGGTTTCAGTGGGGTTTAATTTTTCATTTCACATTCTAGAATGCGACGATGTCATACTCCAAGAGCCACTTTTCCACACTGACGACACTGTAATTTTGCTGTGAGATATCCAAAAGTAAATCCACAAATGTTGAACCTGATCATTTCTGTTATTTACTTACTTTACTCGGTGACAGTAGCTCAGTTGGTAGAGTGTTTGTCCACTTTGAAACCCGCTCTTGACACAAACATCATTGGTAGGGCGGTCAGATCCACTGAACCACAGGTTGGCGGTGCAATTCCAGATTCCACAGATTTATGCTGTTGCTGTGTCCTTGGGCAAGACATTTAACCCACCACAGTCTCCGTGTACACTGGTGCATGAGTGTACGTGTGTGAATGGGTTAGTGCTTCCTTGATGTAAAGTGCTTTGAGTGTCTTGAAGGTGGAAAAGCGCTCTATAAAAATGTGACCATTTACTCACTGTGTTACAACAAAAGTCTGCATTTGAACAATATTAATTTAAGCTGCCCCTCATCTGTATTAAATATTATTGGTTTATAGAATGTTGTGATGACATCTGAAACCGAGCAACAGGATGCGTTCACATTACAACTGGTTATTTGGTCATATCTCTCTGTTATATGCATCTACATGAAACAAAAACCGGCACAAAGTTCAACATTTTCAGGCAGCATCAATAAATAATGGTGGAATTATTTTCAGGATCATAAGTTTAATATTTCTTTCAAAAACAGTGAATCTCCCATAAAATGATATTGCTGGGTTTCAAATGACATCACAGCTATAGGCCCATAATATTTAATACAGATGGGGGCAGCTAAAATTGATATTGTTAAAATGCAGATTTTTGTTGTAATACAGTGAGTTGCAGGGTCTCGTTACTAATAGAAGTGATCAGGTTCAACATTAATTAATTTACCTTTTAGATATTTCATCGCAAAGTACATTGCAATCAATCAATAGAGAAATCTGGCTCATGCCCCCCATCTGGGAGGATGACATCATCACATTCAAAACCTGAACACAAGCTGTTCAAACCTAAAGTTGTTTTTGTTGTCTGTTGAAATGATTTAACAGAGTGGATATTACAAGTTTGTGGAACCTATCCCCAACAAATGATGATTCTCCAGTAGAGTTATATAGGTCTCTGTCTGAATGTATGACGTAATCAAATTCTGTATCTGAAAGCTCTAGCAATTATAGTCTACACTGTAAAGGGTTTTAATGGCACAGCTGGGCGGGGCAGCACGCAATCATGTCAGTTTTCTGTCTGTCCATGGTCACAAACCGATAGAAATGTTGTTTTCAGACGTCAGTGTGCATACCAGTTAGCTTAGCATGCAGCAGTGTGTGGTTGCCATGCCCACCGCATTTACTTTGCTGCGCAGCGCGGCAGCAGGCTTAGAGAAGAGTTGAAGACCAAATCACTTCCACTTTAGCTGTGTTTTTATCTCTTCAACTGTCCCATTTTAAACTCGGAACTAAGAATAATGCTTTGTTTTGCAGCTTATAATTAGGTTTTATCACAGTTGTGTTTGGCCATGTGTGTCTCCATGGTAACGGTCCCTACATGTACAGCAGCTGTGCTCTGGGTTTTGTATGTTTGGTTGCTTCTATTACTACTAATTACATGTTACCAGGATGATTTGGCGTTCACCCTCCTCATAGCTTCTTCTTCTGACTCTCCACGGCGGATTCTCTCAGATGCCAAACAAAACAAAGCCCCACACAGACTCTAATGGTTCTGCTGTGTTTTCTGGCCAGAGATAAGCACCATCTTGTGTTTGGGAACTCATTTTAAATGTTAGTAGTGATGCCATGTGCAGGATTCTGTTTAGCCAAACACTTGCAGACTGGAATTTTCTTTTTAAATAGCAGATAAAAATATTTCATTTTATTTAGCCAATATACCAATACAGATATTTGTTATGTTCATTTTCATGCAGTATTAAAAACAACTGACTATAATAGTTTGTCAATGTTTAACTGCGTATTTGTAGGCATCAAGTCACATTTGGTCATTGAACCTCCCCAAGTTCAGATGGGCATGATTGACAGGCACCAGACACACTTGGTCTGTCCATATGAAAACAAACAGGCTAAGGCTGTTTATAGGGAAAAAAAGAAAAGGAAATATATCAAAGAAAAAAAAACAATGCCTGAAGCACTAAACTCTTAATCTGAGAAGTTTGATTTTGTTGTAAATGATAGATGACCAATGAGCTCCTTCGTTTCACACTCACACTGAAAAACAAAAACCTGAGGCGTGATGGAAGGTGTGGTGACCAGACTGATATCCCTCTGAATAAACAAATACAGAGAGATATCATTCTGAACTTGCCAGACAAATATGATATATCTCCTAAATATCACCCTTTCACCAAACGCACGTCTCTAACTGTGTCCTTTCTTACTCCTCTGTTGTCTCCCCGTTGCTGCTCATCCCTCATGTGCTGCTATGCTCTGACACCATGTCTATTTCTTCCGTGGGTACAATGATAGGGCAGGATTGTGAGGCTCTTTAATTCGCTGCATCAAAGTATGGGATGAGATGTCGCCGTGGAGCATGTAATCACCCATCACTGCAGAGAAAGGCAACAAAAGCAAGAGTGTTTTCCAATTAATATCCACCCTTTGAACATTTTATGGCGACTGCCTGACATAAGGCCCTCTCTTATCAGCTACATTGTAATTTTGAATGAGAAAAAACCATCCCGCTGCTCCGTCCACGATAAGAGATCAGGACATGGTCTTGATGTGGTAAATCTCCGAAGTGGAGTGGTACTTCTGGTTGATCTGAGGAGGAGAAGGGGGAGGAGAGGAGACATGAGCAGCCATCGCACAGGGGTCAGTAATTCTGGAAGTACTCGGAAATCACTTGGAAAAGAGTTTTGGTCCAAGGTAAGCATGGCAAATCAGAAGGAAAAAAAGAAGGGGAGGGGGGTCTTTACTGCAAGAGAAAATACGACTACTGCCTAACTAATCAGTTCTTAAAGATACACTACGTAACTTTTCCTTGCCGAGGGTCCACCACTGGCTTGTCACCTTTACTGCTTTGCCTGGAATGTCATTACAGAACCGGTACCCGCTTTTTCCCATGTACTGTATTTGAGCTATTTTTCCCAGTACAGATAAATTATATAAGCAGCTCTTGAGGTCAAAATCTGTCTGCTCTGTGTGCATTAGCATACTAGTTGTTGCTACCTTTAGCATTATGGCAAAACTCCGCTTTCGTCTCTGAGAGTTGTGAGAAGCTCTTATAAACTCATTGTGGTGAATAATTAGGATGTCTGGGCTGCATACGGTAAGTGAGGAATAACTTTGCACCTATGGTCATGAGCTTTGGGTAATGACCAAAAAGACAAGATCACGGATAAAAGCCGTCAAAATGAGTTTCCTCTGCAGGGTGACTGGGCGGTCCCTTAGAGAGGAGCTCACACAGGAGGAGCTTGGAATAGAGCCACTGTTCCTCCATGTCGAGAGAAGCTAGCTGAGGTAGCTCAAGCATCTGCTCCAGATGCCTCCTGGATGCTCCCCTGGGCAGGTGTTCCAGGCATGTCCCACTGGGAGGAGGCCCTGGGGAAGACCCAGGACACACTTGAGGGACTAATTTTGGCTGGCCTGGGAACGCCTCGAGACCTCCTGAGGAAGGAGGAAGTAGGGTGAGGGAAGTCTGGGAGTCCCTGCTTAAACTGCTGCCCCCATGACCCGGCCCTGGATAAGCAGAAGGAGATGGATGGCAGCACCTGCTTTTCTCTATGGAAATAGTACGCTTAATGCCATACTAGGCAAAGCAATGACATCTCCATGGAGACTAGCAGGTGATAGATCCCCACCAAAAAAAGTAATAAGTAGTAAGAGTAATGATTTGTAGATTGGACAAGTGGCTTTGCTCCAAGTTTTGAGGGGAAGAACAAGGACACCAGGGACAAAGTGCTGCACGTTTCTATCTATATTTCAGTTGAATTCTTATAGAAGCAACATAAAACATAAGGACAAGAGTCTGGACAAAAAATTTTGACTGGACTGTGACTGTTGTCTGGAGCATTTGTCCACAGTCCAGTGTAAGGATGTGGCTCACAGGCAGCTGCGTTCAATGCGCTGGAAAGCAGGTACGGAGCACAGGGAGGCAGCAGAGGGCTGGGGCTCCACACAGAACCACTGACACAGCATTTAGACACAAGTGTTGTGCAGCAAGTGTAAAATACAGGTTAGCGCCAAATGTGCCAAAGAAGTACCCTACAGTCATTATGAATAGACAGAAATTAACTACTGTAAAAAATTGATTTGTTGATCTAATTTACGCTGGATTGCAGGAAATGACTTAAATTTTGTTGAGAAAATTCCCGGGGCGGCCCAACCCCCTGCTTTTGATATTACCTGCTACAAAATCAATTCAGAATTTGGTCATTTGATTCAAGGCACCTAATTTGTGGACTAATGCTCACCAAGGTCTTGGCAAAAGCATAATTAAGCATAATTACGCATAATTGTAATGTGATGAATTGAAGAACCCACATATAATATGTAGCCAAGGTTTTGCATTTCTGAAACTTATGTCAAAATCTTAGATTTTAGGCTTTAGCATTACTCCCAAGTGTTTAAGCCCTGTACTTTGCGTCAGTTTATTTTATGTGGAAGTAGTGACAAAGTTTCCATGTTGGAAAGACATACTAGCTAAATATATTCAGTTTTAATTATTTTTATAACCTTAATATGAGTAGATAATTTATATTTGCACAGCTGAATAAGGACTTGGTAATAGATTCTAGTTAAGAATGGTCTCTGCTCCTCTGGGACAAGACATACGCACACAGTGAAAAATGTATGCAGATGAAATAAGCATATGTTGTTGAGTGATGTTGTTTAGTGGATGGCTGAGAAGGATTCGGTACAATATGTCCTCAACTACACATGCAGAACTAATGCAGGCCCTCATCTGGGGCTTAGGACTTGTCTTTAGAATTGCAAATTTGGAGTCAGCGCATGTTAATGGTTGCAAGAACTTTAAGATGGTATAATCAATATACGTTATTATTATTCTTTATAGAGATCGGTGATTATTGCATTATGTAACTTTTCAGAATATAGGACCCACCATGCACCTGCTTGTCTTCATGGAGATGTTACTGCTTTGCTTACTAAAGGACATTACCCTCCAAAAATAATGGACTGCTTTAGTTATCCTTCACACAAATATTTTTTAAGCTCTGTAGTGTTAGACATATTCACCAGTGGTCCAGCAGCTGAAAGGGTTAACCCATGACTCTTTTGTATACTTAATATTTTGTAGGATTTTGACAATAACGTTTGATTATTAATGGTGCACTGTGTAACTTTACTGGTGTTGAGTCCACCTCCTGCTTAACTCCATGGAGATGTTACTTCTTTGTCTTGCTTTGTAAGATAGGCTAATGCCATATTTGGAACCTCTTAAAGCAATAACATCTCTACGGCAGCAGATCATCCATCACAGACGTTGGTGGGTGCACCTTTAACATTCATGTAATAATCTCATTCTCTATACTGGCTCTTATACTGAGTTAGAAGCTGAATTTCTTTTATCATATTGTTACATCGAATTATTTTATTGAAATGATTTTGAATAATAACTGTATTTTTTACATATCAGGCTAGAGGTCTATTGTCTATGCAGAGAACGTTTTGGTTTAGTTTATTAGTTTATATGGACCATGTGTAAACAGATTCATCTTTTAAAAGAAGAGATGCTTTCCACCAGATTTGGCTAGTTTCCATCTGCAGCCCCCGGGCAGGTTAAACACAATTATGATAACATCCAAAATATCCTCACATTTACAATCAAACCATGCATTCTCCCACTCATCACATCCCACGTTTCCATATTCACCATTTAATGACCTTATAAGCCAACAAGTATTCCCATTGACATAGAACACTACAATATCGGCAATTTCCGGTAGTTTTACTCTCTTGAACATTTATATGATTACAATCATATAGCAGAGGATAATAATAAAGCATCACCCCAATAGCCTATAGAGTTTTTTTCTATGCTACAACACAGCCATCACTTTTCATTTACTTCCCTTCAAACAGTTCATTGGTGCACGTCCTCCAGATAGCGCGTTAAAACTTTTTTGCCCGTCTTGTTGCGCCTGATAGAGGTACGGACCCGGCAGCCCGTTCACTTGGGATTTTATCTGAACCTGATTCATGAGGTCCAGCAAATAGTCTGCACCCAACTGCATCTCAGTGCTCATGACCGCATCTGTCAGCCGGGCTAATATACAGGCCTGAACTCTCACGACACTCCAGTCACCGCACAATAACTGCTCCAAAATACGTCGTTTTTGACCGTTCCACGGGGCATTCTGATGGCACTCCGAGGACAAAATTGTGAAAAAATAGTCCCATCATTTCCAAAGTGTGGACTAAAGGTCGCCCCTGGAGAGATTTTCGACTGCCTGCTGTTCAGGACTGAGGGAAAATAAGGTCGGAGAATGGGCAAAGATGCATAAACAAGAGGCAAAGTTTGTGGGGAATACTCTAAAAGGGATGTAGGTGGAGATGGCAGAGTGGTTAGTCTTTTGTCAATTGTTTGGGGTTGGTTTTGGAGGCAATGCAAACTCTCAAGAAATGATGTGGTTGCCAGCATCAGCATGGTGATATTATTTTCACTTCTCACTGAATGTGTTGCCCCACTCTTCACCCTCATTGCTTACTTCAGTTTAAAAGTGACAAAAAATCCTATCCTTAATATTTGTTTATGTCTAGAGTTGCAGTGTTTTGGTAAGATTTGTTACTTATAATGGGAGACCGGTGCCAAAGGTTTTCTCTCCAGGACCTCCCAAATTTTCTACATTGGGTTATGGTCTGGACTGGAGATGTAACAATCCAGTTTTAGTTCTGCAATGTTCCTTAGAATACATTGGTCGAAAGGTCACCTGGTTTCTACAACCAAAGTTTGTGTTCAGGCAATCACTGCACCAAATGTCAAAATGAGGTAGTGCACACAGTTCGGTGCACAAAATAGGGAATGACTCTGATGGAAACACAGTCAGAAGATAGATTAGTAAAGCTGATTTAGCAATAATCTTAATAGCATTTTAGTATCTTATATAACAACAAATATTTACATTGTTGACATTAATATTGATACTTTGGTTTTAAGTATTAGTCAATACCCATTATCAAGGCAAGGCAAGGCAGGTTTATTTGTATAGCACAATTCGTACACAAAGTTGTTCCAAGTTCCTTACAGAATAAGAAAGACAATAAAATCACAATACAACAAATCAAAACATATATAATCACAAATAATCATCATAAAATGAACATTAAAAGAGAAGAGTGCAGAATAAAAACCTTTCAGTCATATGCACAACTAAACAGAACCGTTTTCAGCCTGGATTTAAACATTGTCAAAGTAGAGGCCTGTCTCACATACACATAAAAAAATATATATATATGTTTTTTGTTCCTCACAACCATAGACTATATAAAGAAGTGGACTAAGGGAGTATGACGTCACCCATAGTGTTCGGCTCATTGAGGCTGAAAGTTATAGGGGTGAATTTGGAGCCAAGTTCCATATTTGTAATTCCGGACACGAGTATCATAGCAACCAAAGAGTCAATCTGGAGTGAGGCTGTTGAAGTTAACGCCCCTTCCCGGGCGCTTAGCAACGCTGTCAATCAAACCTGTTGCTAATGGTAGCGGGTACAACCTCCGTGAAAGAAGGCAGCTGATTTGTCCTCTTATTAATGTTCATATCTTGAGTTACGGACACAACAGTGAAATAAAAATACCGGGATCGTGTAAAGCGGGTCAATACGAACATTTTAAGACAAAAATGACAAGCCTGACAGCAGCATTTACAGAGAGAGGGGCGACAGTTTTCTAATATAGTGTGATTTGGAACCAGAAGCGCGCCCCATGCTCACTTCCTATTTGGAACGCGCTGGCTAGCAGGTTAGCTATGTCCATTTATGTATACAGTTTATGCTCACAAACTGCTTTTCACAAACTCATCCAAACATGTTGTCCAACTGTTGTTTTAAGAGTGGACAACATGGCATAAGACCAAACATTATGGGATGTTTTTTGATTGGCCTAACCCTGTGAACCAGCGCCCCTTTACTAATATTACATCCAGTGTTGTTTTTTCGTGGATCAGAGCCAATGCCAACACCAGTACAGTTGAGATTCTGATCATATTGCAGTAATTTACAAAATTTTTGGCACGGAGGTCAAACTTAGAAGGGTGTTCCAGAGGTGATGGGGGCCAGACTATGCTAAAACCCATATAGAGGATGGACAGCTGAAGGAGTGTTCAGTGGGCGGACTGGAGAGGAACTTAATGATCCAGCGGAGGTCTGAGTGTATGGCTGTGCATGAGAAGTTCTTTCGTAGGTAGTAGGTAAGAAGTCAAATCAAACTTAAGAGTTGAAGTTAGGTGAACATAATCTAACTGAGTGGAGATATTATTGCCTTGAATATTACACAGTATAGCATTAAACATATCAAATCTCCATGGACACTAACATAAGACACAACCATGCCAAGTTGCAGGTCAAATCTGTGGAGAGCCAACCCTGCTCATAAGGAGACTGTGATTGACGTTTAATGCCATACTGTGGAATACTCTAGTTAAAGCAATAGCATCCCTATGGAAACAAGCAGGTGGTGGACCCTCCAACTGAAAGAAAGTTACATAGTTCATCTTTAAATGTAGTCTTTATTTTTGTGTGGAGGGTACAAGAACTCAAACAGCTGGGGAGTATATCAAGTCAATAACAATAGCTGCTAGAATTAAATTTCCTATGGTGTGTTCACACTTTGTGGTTTGGACTTGGTTTGAGCCCAGTTTAAACATGATTTGGCTTAGTTAAAATGACTTCTTATTGACAGCAATATGTTAGCTAAAAGTGATCAAGAAATCTTATATTTACATAATTCCTTAAACCCCTCTAAAGGTTCTCTCACTGTTGGTCACAATTTTATTTAAGGCAAATCATATATCCCCTGGTGTAGACTTGCACACATGGAGGCTAGTGTAATTAGTGGTTAAGGTTTTGTGGAGGTAATAGGTCCTCCTCAGTCATTGGTGACCCTTGGCAGCTCTTTAATGGGGGCCATATGAGCCACTTCAACAGTT
The DNA here is from genome assembly GCA_000787095.1 of Periophthalmodon schlosseri. Taxonomy (NCBI): domain Eukaryota; kingdom Metazoa; phylum Chordata; class Actinopteri; order Gobiiformes; family Gobiidae; genus Periophthalmodon; species Periophthalmodon schlosseri. The sequence continues at coordinate 92,146 of KN470452.1, read as the reverse complement.
TTAATTAGATTCACCAGGCTTCTTTGAAACTGGCTAACAAATGATTTCTTCCTTTGCTTATACTGCTGTAATATGATTAGTTTTTATTACTTTATGGCATGCCAGTTGGTTCACTTTGTGTTGTTGCACAGGTGGGGCCAAGTTTCGACCTATACAAGTGTTAGTGAAGCCAAAACTCAGCGCATATTTATTATTTAGAATCTTATGCATTATTCAGGCATTTTGAAACTCTTTACAGCTGCACTTTTTACTACACTACTTTTGGAAAGCTTATAACACAAAACAATAAGGTTGTCAAAAGTATCGAAAAATCAGATACTAAAACTAGTATTGAAATTAAGAAGAATAAAAGAAAGTACTGTTATTTCATGTTGAAAATCACATTCTGTTGTCTCAATTGTGTTTTTTATTATCATCATGGCATCAGAAATGGTATTGAGTATCGAGTCTGTTCCTCAGTATTGCAGTGAGTTTGAAATTTTAGTATCGTGACAACACTACAAAACAATGTTTACATCTGGTAAAAGTTAAAGGTGCACTACCTGCTTGTCTCCATGGAGATGCCGTTGTTTTTCCTAGAATACATCTATCGAGACAAGCGGGTGATGTCAGCAGACAGAGTTCCAGGTCAGATCCGTGGACAGGAATCCCTACTCACTGTAAGAATTCAACTTTAACAAGGAAATTTGCATCAATAAAAACACCTGTCATAGACTAAAGGCAAGATAGAGAATTTAAATACCAAACTGAAACATTTCAGACAAAGTAATAACATCTCCATAGAAACAAACCTCCACCACTAAAGATACATAGTGCATCTTTAAATTTAGTCATTTTTGTGTCAAGAATTCAAACTGTTGGAGTATATGAGTTTAAATGTGGCTAATAACAATAGCTGCTTAAAGTCAGTTGAGGCCCAGTTTAGTCCTGATTTAGACTTAGTTTAGTTAAAATTACTTCTGATATAATGTTGCCATAAGTAAAAACACCTCATATGTGATTACACACCTGGAAAGTATATACTAGCTAGATACATTGAACTACACAATGCACATTCAGAGCTCATGTGTATATTTCTTTCAAAAATACCATTATGAGGTATTATTTGAAACATACAATTCAACACACTTATGTTTGTGTTTTAAAATAAATGTGAAGTCACAGACATTAGTTACACAAGTCCATGTATAAAACCCCATCTGGCTCCTTTACAGTAATATAATGATCAGCTGCAGATGAGGATTTGTTTGCTTGTATGCTGTAGGGCATAAATAGTTATTTTTGCAACTCTCCCGCAGTTGTAGTCTTGTGAGTGCAGTTTGGGTCGGATACGTGATCATTTTGTGAGCTTTTGTCACGCCCCCTTTACTTATCAATCAGCAGGACCTGTCTTTAGTTGACCAGAAATTTCCTTAGTTGATTACTGCCCTAATATGCTGCTTATGAGGCCATTTCTTCAGGGATCATTTTCATATGTGTCCTTAATTATTAACACATTGATTGTACATAGGGCATCTTGGAAACATGTGAGAGATGCTAAGGTTAGCCTCTGTCAAGTCCTTATGTCTCCAGAGGTGCAGACCAAATCTTAGAAAACACAATCGCAATTTTTTTAGTAAAGAGATTTCAAACTGGATCATGTAAACCTTTAACTAATCAGTAGTGGAGGTGAACACATAGTGGCCTTCCCCAAACAGACAGTACCCCCCCACCCCGCACACTACTGTCCAGAAAATACAATGGGTGAAGGATCTCTTGATATCTACCACTGAAGTTCATTTTTAAGGCTATTTCTGTAACGAATCAAACAATGGATCAAAAGTTCTCTTTCCTCTTTGAAGAAAGAGAAATCTGTAGTTGCCAGCAAAATAAAGAACAGCAGCTATATGAAGCCTATACACCATGTTTGTATGTCAACATATTTGGTTAGTTTTTGGTGCTCTTTGTAGTAATCACACCCTCCTCCAACCCACAAGAGGGAGGGAGAAAAGATGGAGTTTTGTGGGTTTGTGAACCTCTCATAGGAATTGTTGCTGAGGGATTGTTTATACAGGGGGATATCAGTCTGGCCCCCACTCCCTCCATTGCATCTTAAGCCAAGGTCCAAACTTGGCAGACAAATCAGATTTGTTTTTTTCAGTGACGCATGTGAAACAAAGGAGCTCATTGGTCATCTATCTTCTTGAATAAAATAAAATTTCTCTTCACCTCAGATAAAACAGAGTTAAGTGCTTCACGTGTTGATTCAACAGGAATCCACAGTTTTTCAGATCCCTGTGATATTTTTTTTGTTTGTTTTTCCTTGTAAGCAGCCATATTTGTTTTGGACAAACCATGTGTCAATCACGCCCATCTGAACTCTGGGAGAAACACCAGAGACAAGACACATCTTCATTATGTATTGGAGAAGTATGTAGCTTGGATCTTAGGCAAGTTTAAATTGAACACTGAAATAATTGGGTTGGAGGACAATAAACACAACTGTTGGATTAAGGAGGCACTTGAGATTCTGACATGAGGAATATCAGCTTTCAAGGAACTGAGATTCTGGAGAAGTTGGACTGCAGATGACGCTGTTCCTCTACCGGTGCAGGTTGGAGAATTGTGCCAAAAAATTGTGCAAATCAGTCATCACCACAGCATCACATGACCCTTCAGAGAAAAGATACAGAAGGCATTCAAAACATATCAAAGTATGACACGCTGGTCTGTTTAAAACACAACTTTTATCAAAACATTCTCAAAAGACCAAAAATGAACCTCTTTGAAGCTGTGTTTAGTTTGCACGTTCTCCCTATGTCTGGGTAAGTTTCCTCCACACAAAACTTGCACAAAAGAAAAAAAAAATACTCCAACTAAGGTAGTTGCTTGGACCTGTCATGCAGAGGATAAATATATCAACAAAGACAATAAACTCTATCTTATAGGGCTGTAACTGACAAGGAAATTCTTTGTCGATTAAAGACATGTCCTGCCCGACCGATTAAAACTTTTCAGTATCTTTATGTATCTGACCCCAACTGCACTCTGAAGACTCAACTGCACAGAAGGAAACTAATATAACTAATAAAACTATGTAACAAAAGTACTAGAAAATGGTGTATTTATATGAAAAGAAAAACTCACAAGTCACTCCCAAATCTCCAGCTAACTCATTCCATAACTTCTCCTCTTTGCTGATGTCCATACACATCCTTTTTTTCTAAATAAAATCATACTTCCACTAATACAAATTTTCATTGACTGAGACACCATTAACCAATTAATCGACTAAATTACTAAGCACTAATGCGTTATACACACAACTGGAACACACACACACACACACACACACAGCTTTGATTAATCCGCCCCTTTGACTGTTCTGAAATACCCCCAGAGACTGCTGCCTCTTCCCCATTCAAACTTTATGGGCTGGTCTCATTTTTTTCCCTGGAGAGCTGAGGGCACCTTCAAAGGCACTTCCCTCTATCCTGGGAGCCCCCGACCGCCCTGGGACGTAGCTCAATCGAGTTAGCAGTCGGAGAGAGGAGGGAGGGGGGGGTCCGCAGCAGGGATTGCAAACTACGCCTCGAGTGCCCCGAGAATGGAGAGGCAGAGTGATCAGGAAAATGGCTGTGAAAGGGGGTAGAGAACTTTTATTGCCACGGTGATTTATGCATTATGGGTTTTTAATGGTTCGCAGTATATGCCCGCAGATTTTTTTCGTAGGGAAGGAAATTTGTATCTTACCGCATGGCTACAGGGAGAAAAATGATGCCTCCAATTTCCGTTCCTATAACAAGGTCAAGCACGCAGTCTCCTATTTGGGCTCATTTACATTGAGAGGCACTTGAAATGAGTTCAGTGCTAGCCGGAGTGGAGCAGCTGCCTCGGAGTTAGCTGCAGGCTGTGGGTTGTTTCTGTACTTCTAATGTAGACAATGCACGTCTGACAGGTAGCAACAAGTGGAACCGCAGATTGTAGCACACACACGTTGGAACGGGGTCTTGCAGAAATATCTCTGGTTTCTGAAGTTCCTTTTTTTTGCATATTTGTACAGGCGGCTTACCTCATCACATAATGATTTAGTAGCTCTAGTGACAAAACTTGCAGCCAAGGTATGGTAAAGCTAACGCAGACAACGCACGCCTGACAGGTAGCAACAGGTGGCGCCAAAGGTTGCAGCGCACACACTTTGGAATTGAGTCTTCTAGAAATATCTTTGGCTTCTGAAGTACCACTTTTCAATATTTGTACAGGTGGCTCACCGCATAATGGTTTAGTAGTGCCAGTGACAAAATTTGCAGCCAATGTATGGTAAAGCTAATGGGGACAATTCACGGCTGACGGATAGCAACAAATGGTACACACACTTTGGAATGAGGTCTTGTAGAAATATAGTTGCATTTTTTGCATATTTGTACAGGTGGCTTAGCTCAGCGCGTAATGATTTAGTAGGGCCGGTGAGAAAACTTGCACTCAAGGTACGGTGAAGTGTTTGCACAACTGTAGGATTTAAAGAAAAAACTAGTTTTAAAAGTTTGAGCAGTTTTTGTGTAAATGGAGAGTTGTTAATTCAGATGTGATAGCGTTCTTTATTCCAAAACTCTCTGGAACAGTATGCCGTTTGGATCCACAATTTTCCACTTTTCTCATTCAACCACAAACTTAACAAAGCACTGATCAATAAATTGCTTACATTTTTCTGTTTATGGGTGTACGCTGTTTATTCTCTGCATTTGACCCACCTCCAGTGCCTGAGCAGTGAGCATATCTTGAACTAGGTCAGGACTACTTAGCTGGGTTTACTTGTTTTCATCTGTTACAACAAAATGAGACTCCTTTAAAGGTCTTTTAAAGGTGCACTCTGGAACCTTTCCGGCGGGGTGTCTGTCACGTGCTTGCCTCCATAGAGATGTTAATACTTCCACTTGAAGGTTCCAAAGTATGACTTGGCATTTAGTTTATTGTGGATTTTTTTTTGACACATGGATTCTTACTGTGAGCGGGGTCGCCTCTTTACAGATTTGACCAGTAGGAAAAGAAACTAGGTCTCCACGGAGATGAGGGAATGGACCCATCTGCAAAAAGTTACATGTTAAATTAATTGTAGAATAAACTCTAATTACTGTGTTGTGACTGGTGACAACTGCCCAGCCACGACAACCAATGATACAAAGGGAGTAGTTCAGGACAAAGAGAAACATGGAGCATAGTCAACTGAGCATGAGATCAATGTTTAGGAATGTTTGTCAATCAGTCTACTCTCTATCAGTTATGATATAATGTCATAGTTTGAGCACAAAGGACTTTACTCTGGTCTGCTGCCCAATTACTAACCCATGGGCATTGAAACGTGTCATGTCTTTGCGCCTTTGATAAAAAAAAAAAAAAAAAAATGAAAAGAAAAGCTCTTTATCAGTGTAGACTATCTGTTCTTTATCTCTTCATTTATTTGATCATGTTCTTGTGCTGTTATTCATAGTTGTTCTCAGATAGTCTGCCTCAGATAATGTTGAAATTAGGAGATATGCAAACCATGGCATATGAACAATGGCATTTTGTTTTTGACGACCAACACTTCCACCAAAGGAATAAAACAGTGGAATGGTTGTGGAACAATTTTCAAAAATGTGCCTTAAAATACTGTACACACAGAGGATTACATTATTTAATTTTACAGAAGGTTTTGCTGTTTGAATTTCATAGTCGGATTTATTGAAAATGTTTCTTTTTTATTTCTATGTATTTTTCAGTGATATATCCTAAATACAATTTATTTGGTCTTTATTAAGACCACAAGTGTGTACACATTGTCCATAGCAAAGATAATAAAAAAATAGTAAGAATACTACAAAACATTGTACATACTACATTGTCCAATCACTTCTATACATGTGTAACAAATAGAAATTTATTTTAAATGTATCTTATTTATGGGAGAGCCCAATGAACCTGTTCAAATACAGAAAAATACAAAAAACAACACAAATAAGTACATAAGTCCATTTAAAACATTAAAATTATTAAGGCGCATTTGTGGCACCAAAATATCCAATTTTGCAAGTCCTATATTCAATTTTTGGGAAGCAAAACAACCAAAATCCCTTTTTCCTATGTGATGGCCAACCTACTTTTTCATAGAGTGTTCATCACCTGTTATGAAACAAAGGCAGTGAAAGAGTGGATCTCAAGGTTTCAAAGCAGAGGCTGAAGTCTGTATGTATGTTATAGCTTCATAATCCAGTAGATAAAGAAAGGTTATTTGTTTCTGTAATAAAATGATAATTTTGATTTTAAACTGTTATATAATTCCAAGATATGTTTTTGTGAAGCCAAAATCCAAGATCTTTATAAGTGGTGACTCTTTCAATCAATGTACAATTTAATGTATAAACATTTGTAGCTTGCACATCACCTAAATGTTTTTTAGAAAAAAAATCATACACTTAGTTTTATTTGCATTCAATTATTTAACATTTTAAGCTCATTTAAGATTTTTGAGGGACTTTTGGATTTCATTAAAATTTTGCTACAGTATTAAACTCTTTCACTTTCATACAAAATAGCATCATCTCCATATAAATGTATGTGGCTTTCACTTAAATTGCAACCAATTGAATAAATAAATACAGTAAAAAGCAGCAGGCCCAAAATTGAGCCTTGGGGTACACCTTTGCTTGAAGTTACAAAATTTAATTTAAAACCATCAGCTACTACTGTCTTGATTATGTTTGAAAGATAATTTGAAAGATTATATGTGAATAAAACGAACCAACTTGGCTCTATCCATTATTCCGATTAAATAGCACAAACTGGCCAGCATAGACAATAGTTCAAACCAGTCACAGAGCAGCATTGTGGTTTGGATGGGTGCTGAAGGTGAAGCACTCAAATGAACCAAAACAAACGTGGGGACACTGACAGACGTACTTCAGCCTATTTTAGTGAAAGTTTCAAGCTTCATACTGTAACAGCAAGTTAATTCCGTTTCTTCAATTTTCGACCTTGACATGCACTCACATTCACTTACTTCCGGCTCTGTGAGAACACACAATACTCTTACCTAACCACTGTGTTGTCATCAGTGCCTCCATCTCACAGCGGGCTTATGTGAGCAGAATGTCCATGGACCAGGAGAGAGAGTAGCAGGCAGCTCTTCCTTTGCCCTAATAGGTCAAGTTTACCCCTGGGCCTCGGAGCTGTGCGGTCTGCCTGCCGCCTGGTAACAGCTTAAGGGACCACACACTCCCCGGTGTACCTATAGCGGGAAGGTCTGGACACATATGGAAGTTAGTCATGGAGGCAGGCACACAATGTCCATTCATTAAAAACACATCTCTTTCCATTTGCCTCAACTGAAATAGACAGGAAGCAGACAGTAAGAGGGGAGCTGCTTGTAGAAAACATCACAGCGTTCTTTAAATTGTTAATGCTAAGTGAGTTGAGAAGAGAGAAAAATATTAGTTAAAGTGGCTGTACGGGATTTTTTTCATGTTGTGCAAAATTTGCTTTGCACCAGTACAGACATATTATAAGGGTTACAGTGAGATAACTGTGTGCCGTGTGTCTAATTATCCAAGAATCAGGAAGTGGGCTGTAAACATGCTAGTTAGCTACTTTACCGTGACATCTGAAGGTTATCAAAAGCTCTTATAAATCTTTGCGGTGAATAATTGGGATGCTTATTACGATAGTGAGGAATAACTTCGGACCACTGCAAACAGTTTAAAATGAACTAGCTCTGCGTTTCACCTTTTTAAGAAAGTAAAAATCAGATTCAGCACTTTAAATATGCAGATTTAAGGTGTGGTGGGGGTGGCATTGGTGAAGTCGGTGAGTACGCGCCCTCAGTGCGTTCTCAGGTTGCCGGTTTGTTCTTCACTCCAGCGACAAGCTTTTGTTGTGTCTCCGCTGGTTAAGATATTAAAACACCATTGGCCAACACAGCAAATGTATGTGTTTGGGTGGTGGGAAGGGCATCAGTTTTAAAAAAAATTCTTTGTGCAACTATAGCTGTGACTGGTCATTAAACAAATAAAAACAGTAAAAACATGGACATAATAACCTGATTACTGTCTATTTTCAACATGTAATAGAGCAGTTATGTTGTATGATTTAGGTACATTGAATAATAGTGCTTTGGTAGTTTCTTGTCCCCCATCTAATACTACCACATAATCATAATGTAGAATCTGAAAACCACACATAACATAAACCAAAACCAGTGATGAGAAATGTCGTTTTTAGTCTTGAGATATAAAATACAAAAGAGAAATAAATGTGGATAATTCCATTAAACTAGCCTGACTAGACTTTCTGATTGAATTTGTAGTATTTGTTTGTGCTTTTTAGCTTCTAATTAAATTACACAGAGGAGATGAACGAAGAACAGGGTGAGAGGGGGATGGCATTTAAGCAAATCGCCCAGAGCCAGATCTGAACATGTGTCCAAGAACATAGTGTGCACACAACAAGACAACTGCCAGGACGCAATGTCAACAAACAGCTAGTCCAGTTGTATTTTTAGAGAAGGTAAATAAATGGAAGCATCTATTGTTATTTTAAAGTAACTATATGTAGCGTGCACTTACAGTTAAAAAAAAAGGTATTACAATCACATTTGAATCTGAGTTGCCAGTGAGGAAACATACAAGTTCTCCCATTTTGGGTATATGGGCAGGTCATGCCTCATGTGAAAGCTCAGAATCTCCAGAATTCATTCACTGAGCTGCAGAGGCTGCACTAGCACTGATTCATAATTACCTGCAGGTAGTGAGGATTTAGCATTTAGCGGACTCGTTTCTTTTATTAAGTCATTTTAGATCAATATTGCGATTTAAAATGTGCAAATTATAACATAAGGATCCACAGGTGTCATAGATTATAACTATATAGCAGACAAAAGCACAATATGAGTTCTTTAAATTGAGCTGAAGTGATATTTCACAGATCACAGTGTCATAGCCAAAAGTTGGCTCTGATCACGAGTTGTGATAAATGGACTTTTAGGCACAGGTTAAATGCTCTTTCAATAGGACTAGTGTGAACGCAATAGCTGTACTCACTCTTAACAGGTGCTCTTGTTCTAAATATGTTCTCATATATTTATAATACTAATAATAATAAATTGAATGTGTATAGCGCCTTTCAAGACACCCAGAGCTCAGCTGCAGTGCATTGTTCATTCACTCCAAACTCAGTGGTGGTAAGTTACTTCTATAGCCACAGCTGCCCTAAAGACACAACAACATATGTTCTAGAGTCACTGCTACCCACTACAGCACCTGGTATTCCCTCTCATCCAAGTACTAACCAAACTCAACGCTGCTTAGCTTCTGAGATCAGACAAGATGAGGCATTCTCAAGGTAGTATGGCTCTAAACAGGTGCTCTTGTTCTGAACACCTGTCTCAGTGTAGAATTTACCTGGAAACTGAGTTAGCTCTTTTGAACGGTTCCTTAATGTGAACAGTTCAAACCAGATAATTTTTTTTAAAGAACCAAATCTTTTTCTTTCAAATTGTATGTATTTTTACACTTATTTATATTGAACCAGCACAAAAATCAGCACAGAAGCAGAGCAGGCAACACGAGTGACAACTTTTTGCACAAAAAGCATATTTGGCATCATAATAATAGTCTACTTTAATTATTGTAATGCAATGTTTTATTTAAATATGCTTCATTTCAAAGAGGAGCCACACCTCCACTTTCATTTCTCTCTGTGATTAGACAAAATTAACTGTCCCTTTGGCTTCCACCATATAAATAAATATAAACACAGACAGTCTTTTGAACCACTGGTTTTTAATGAACAGATCCAAAAGATTCCATGAAAGAGACAAAAGTCCCATCACTTGAAATGACCATATCATCAATTTATGGATTTTGGCCCACATTTTAACCTGAAAATACGCAATAGCATTTCCAAAATGTTACATTTGCTGCAAACCACTTCCCTTCTTTCACCTTGGACTCACTAGTCGTGTTTTGGTTGGTGGTTTTTGCCCTTGACTATGACAGGCTTCTGCTCTGTCCAAATGAAGCCACTGGGGAGCTGTCGTTTCCCTGTCACCAATTCAGTTTGACCCTGTTTGATTTGGTGAGTGGCACTTTGGCCTTGCACCAATTTATAGTTGCACCAAATACTGAGAGGGCATACACTTAAACACATATGTTGCATTCTTGTGTCTTTAATTCCCCTTTAAACATGCTTTTGGTCACCTTGGGATGAGTATTTTACATTTTACAACTTGAAATAATGTCTACATTGGTTTCCTGAGGTATTAAGGCTTCGGAGCTCCCTCTGCTATCAGCAACAGAATGAACATTGAGGAAACAACAAATGAAGCCATTAGGCAACGTTATTGCAATGTTAATAGAGCTATGGGTTTGCTGTGAACACAATTTGATCACAGAATGAGCCTGTTGATGGTTTAAAGATGTCAAAATTGTATAATAAAATTCAGTATTTTTACTTGTGAGGCAACAATCAGGGCAAAATGCAATTGCAATTGAAATGGAATACTGAAAGAAATGTGAATGAAGCAAAATATAACTCCAGGTGTTTTTTTAATATATATTTTAGCGAAAACGGCATCTTTAGATGTAATATAGTTGCAATTGTAATACCAACTTATTAAATTGATGACTGAATGTCGTTTCAAGCCATCAGATTTTAAAATGAATTATGAAGACCTGAGAGCAAAAATAAATCTGGCAAATTAGTACTGAAAAAATGTCTTCCAGTGAGATTAGTGAAACTGGCAGCAAGAACTTGCATCAATAGGTCCAATCAGCACCACGGACAGCTCCTCCAGGCAAGAAGGTAGGAGCTGACTGTGTGGAGTCTGCATGTCTTCACTGAGATCAAATGAGTTCTGTTAATGTCAAACAACCACTACTAGATCAGAATGTTTGCTTATTCATTTTTTAGGCTTAGGCTTACACTTGCAGAACATTTAATACTTTTAAAATATCACTGTGTTGCCTGGGATCCAGAATACACACATCTTCAATACTTTAAGAAGATGTGAATCTATTCACAGTTGAATCTCCCCGAGTTCAGATGGGTGTGCCTGACAGGTGCATTTGCCAATTGGGGACATGCATGATCTGACTGTATCAAAACAAATATGGCCGCTTATGAGGAAAAAAGAAAGGAAAAACATATCACAAGGGACTGAAAAACATCACGGATTTCTACTAAATCAATGAGCGAAGCAATAAACTCTGTTAACAAATCTAATCATCATGTTTGGTTCTGGCTCGAGGCATGATGGAGTGCGTGAGGACCAGACTGATGTCAATCTGTATAAAAATACAGAGAGATATCATTAGATATATGCAGACTTATATGCATTTAGGTGAAGTGGATAAAAGTCAAACCTGGAACAGTCTTCCTGAAGATGTGAGACAGGCCTCTACTTAGACAATGTTTAAATCCAGGCTCATATCGGTTCTGTTTCTGCTGTGCATATGACTGAAAGGTTTTTATTCTGCACTCTTCTCTTTTAACGTTAATTTTATGATGACTATTTATGTTTTGATTTGTTTGTATTGTGATTTTAATCTCTTTCTTATTCTGTAAACCACTATGAATTGCTTGTACTGTACTGTGTACAAACTGTGCTATACCTTCTAGAAATATAAGAGAAGACAATCCCTTTATTTGTCTTGGGACAGGGGCCCACATGCTTTAACACAGAAAAGACATCACCAATATCATAAGCACATTCCACTCAAAATCCACCAGTGCACAGAAGAGTAAAAACGAGTAATACACAGGGGACCTTGAGTCACTATATGCAGGCAGGCATTTCAGTCTTTAACTTCAGTTTTGACTGAACCTTCCCTTGGCCAAATATAACATATTGTAAATGTAGCTATGGAGACCATTCATTCTGAAACTTTACATACTAAGTATGACTTAAAGGTTTTCCAAGCACAACCAGGACTGAAGCCAAACTGAATAACTGAAAGCTTAAAACTAGAGTAATGACCAAATCAACAAGGCTGTTCTATTATGGTCCTGTTTTATAGTAGTTACTTTGGTAGTCCGATGCCTTGTTTTTGCATGTAGATTAACTTAAAATGATAGAAATTGCATGCAACTTCCCTTATGCAAAAGATGGGCACACGGACTGGGCACACCGTTTAAAATTCATAAGACAGTTTGTTAGAGAATTAATTACATAGAAATAATTAACATTATTTCGTTAGAGGTAGAGTATGTAACTATGTAGCTGTAGTATGTAGTAGTATGGAGTATGTAGTTTTTCTCATACTCAGGACATGATGAGAAAGCTCCAGAATTGACTCACTGAGATGCAGAGGCTATACTAGGACTGGTTAATGATTGGCTGCAGGTTCTGGTGTTTAGGCAGGAGGATTCAGATCAGATCATTAGGTTTGAACCAGCTGGATTTTAGCATTGAAACTGGCAACTCAAATAAGAGATTCAAGAGAGGCTCATTCTTTCTAATTGGAAAATCACCTTGAGAACAAAAACACAACATCAACAACCTGACCATCATGCACAATGTTTTATGATTAAGGCTAAATCAACACTACAAATTTCATCTGTAAAAGTAATATTGGTTTTGAACATGTCTCTCACATCTAGGGATACAAATACTCTAGGTCATATTTATACAGTTTAAAATTCTATATACCCTACATTAATGTCAACATTTATTCTCTTGTTTTTTATGTTTGGAGTAGACTGTAGACTGTAGAGTATTCGCTTATTTTGTTTGCACTAGCTTCCCGTTGGAGTGCTGCTATTTCTGGATGATGATTTTTGTTCTCCTCAAGCTGAATTTTTAAGATGGACTTTTTATATATTTTTTTTCCATTCCAAACCCTGCTGGTCTACTCCACAAGTCAATGCACAGCGGGGAGTTATCAAGGGACCGCTCTGACAGGCTAGCACACACGCTAGCTCACACGCGCTAGCACACACACGCTAGCACACACGCGCTAGCGCACAAACATCTAGTTGGAATATATTGGAAAAATGTTTTGACATAAGTCCCCGGTGAATTTTTGGGGGAGCTTGGAGGGCTTTACACCCATGTAGCAGAGGCTTTTTAAGTTACTCACCTCGGTTAAATGCGTGTCAGCAGTTTGGGGAACATCTTGCACCCAGTAGAGAGGAGATATAATGATGGGGCGGATGGTATAAGCAGGCTAAAAGCAGGCCAGCATATGCAGTGTAGCGGCAGACCTCCCCAGCCCCTCCGGGTTTCACGAGCCTTCATGGCGAATAACCGTCGACAAAGAGAACAACATATTGACAGTGCAGCAGCTCTATCGGCCCGTGATGATTACCGAGTGCAAACGCATCTCATCAGGCATGAGTACACTGCTGAGGACCGGGCAAAGAGAGCGTAAACTACGACTGCATAAAAATAAAATGAAATATTCCTGGCGAACTGTCTTAAAAATGTCAAGAAACAAAAAACAAAACTTTAAACGGTTTGCAGTAGTCCAAAGTTATTCCTCACTTACCTAATGCATTCCCACCAACCTAATAATTCACCGCAATAAGTTTGTAAGCACAACTCTGAGACCAGAGCAGAGTTTTGCTAATTAGATGCAGACAGCAGGCAATATATCTATACAGAGACTAATTTTGCACATATATGGGAAAAAATTAGGTACAGGGCCTTTAAGTGCATTCCCCCCAAAAAAGTCACACTTTTCCATTTTATTATGTTTCGTCCAAAGATTGTACAATGATTCATTTAAGATATATAATTAATTTAATGTGGCAAACAACGCCACTGGGCACAGAAAAATAACAAAAATATTGAGAGAAAGAGTCACTTGGGACCATTTATATTGTAAGTTAAAAATCTGCGGAATCGGTCCTTCTGACGACCACCAATCACTCACACACCAAATTTATAAATAAGCAAGGTAGGTCAAGTGTCTGGCTCAAGGACAAAAAGGCAGCGTGCAACAGGTCCAAGCTGGGACCGAACTGCAGAACAGTGAGTGGGTGGAACAAAGTTGAAGTGATTGAGAAACCATGGTAAAGAATGAGAGTAAAGAACTCTGACTGAAAAAAAACAGCATATCCCTGGCAGCTGTTTCTTTGTGGTTCTCATGTAACAAAATAACAATTTTTTCACAATGTGCTGTATGGAGTGAAATGTATTTTCGTGACCTAGAAAATATAAAAGTAACAAATTGTCCATAATTACATCCATACAACAGCTTTTCAAGTAACATAAAAGATACTTCACAGTACATTCCATATGGGTGCATTGTGAGGCTCTGTGTAAATCCAAAATATTTTTTTTTATATAATAAAACTTTGTACTTGGTGCCTCATGAATAGCTGCGGTCCGTATGACACACACACTGTACATAATGTTCGCTCAGTATGACGCTGTTGTACATTCACATAATCAGACATGTTTCCGCCTCACACTGAGACAAAACTGGTAGCATGACGGAAGGCCACAGCGCAGAGCTATTACCAGTCATTTACTGTTCCCACTTGTTATTTGTGGATAATTATGTAGGTAAAATGTATAACAATGTGAGTCACAGAAATTTTTAAGAAGTCCAACTAACAACTTTTTTCTTTTGCCAGTTTTGACAAGCATCACACTTAACTCTACACGGCTGTTCTGACTGTCAAATATAACCAGGATGTAATTTCTAACTTGTGTAACTTTATTTTTTTTATTGTATCAAGGTCAAATTGTATTGCAACAAATTCCCAGTAAGTAGAATAATAAAACCCATAGAGATTTCACACATAAGCATTCAGAGCGAGAAGGTCCCAGGTTTGACTCCCTGGTGGACCGTGGAGTTTGCCAGTTTCTCCATGAGTCTGGGCGGGTTTCCTCCGAGACTTGGTTCCCCGTTACCCTTAATGTGCAGGTTGTGGGTTAAGGTTAGGTCTTTGGCACAAGTTTAGGAACAGGGCCCTGGTCACTTGTTTGCCAGAAACATTTGCTACGTTTTTTTAATGGCTCATAATTAGCGATTGACGTTGCTAAATTTGTATCCTTTCCATTCACAGTCCTTCAACAAGTTCTGGCATTAGTAGATTACTGTTTAGAAACCTCTGAAATGAGATTTTACTGTTGAAGGTTGTAATGCTGATCTTAAATGTATGCCATTATAACAAAACACTGAACAATCACTATCATTATTCCCTCATGTTTTGATAATGCAGCCAGCATATGCCTCAGATCACCCCCCATCTCCTGAGAATACATCACACTAAGTAACTGTTTTGTGATTAGTCTGTTGCATATATTAAACTTTGAACAAAACAAACCGTATGAGCGAGCCATGCTAACACGCATAAACGTACAAACCAAAGTATGGAACAAATTTCCCTTGCAGCCTACCCAACGTATTCTACACTTTCCCTCATTATATTGCCTCCTGGCTTAGATTAACTACATACATAATTAATTTTCCATCTAAGCCTTTTGTAATTAGTGCGCTGAATGTTTGGTCATGTGTTGATGAATTAATTGCCATGGCCCCTACCCCTTTTACGTATAGAGCATATCTTGGACTCTACATGGCATTAAACAACCGCTATCGGCCCGCTACATGCACCGAACTAACGCGTAGACTTGTTCCCTCGTGATTAATGGCTTGGTCCAGTTGGGAAAATCTGACGGACGCCTTCACTCCACGGCGCAAGCACACAACTTCTCTGCATCGTCCTCGGGCAATACGTCCATTTCAATTTAATGCAAGCTGACTTTCTAATTACGCTAATGGCTGGGGCCGGAGCAATGAGAAATGTATAATTCAGGCTAAATATATTTTTCAGCATTCCCCTAAAGTGACGGATCGTCTTGGGAGGATAGCTCGTGGCGTTGTTGTAGACTGTGGCATCTGTCTGTGTTGATTTAAGAGAACACTGGTCACTCGGTTGGTACAATGAAGAGCAGTGCAGTGGTTTGGAAATGCATCACATGGGATTTAAGCTAACGTTATTGTCAGCATGGATCTAGTGCTTGGTCATCAGGGGCAGTTTAGTGTCATGGTAAATATAGGCCACTGTAGTGTTTCTACATCTATGATGTAATGTTGACATTTCATACAGGCCTACTACTGAATGTCGGATTAGGATATGGTCTATTTAGGGACAATAGCAGCTGCAGTGGAAGTATGCAGTTTTGTTACAGTTCTGTACAAGTACACAGACACAGACACACACAGAAAATACTCAAATAAATGTATCACATACAAAAATCAAATATGCTTAAGCACTATTGCCCGCACTCACACCTGCTCAATGAAACGGCACCATGATGTCATCACACAGAGTTGTTTCCGCTTTAGCAGAGAAAATAAACCCAACGGTAGCAAATATCTGATATAGTAAGGCAGATATGAGTCCTGTTGTGATACGCTCCTCTCCGAGTTTATGGATTAAACAACAGTGTGGAGCAGTGAAATAAACAGGATGCTTCAAAACTTTTGTCGCTGTCCACTATCCATATCAAAGGTAAGTGCAGATTTGCTGTGTGTTTTGGAGCTTATTCACTGTTTTTTTCATATGTGTAACACCAGCGCACATGACACAGGGCGTCTACAGGAGTAACCGTGCTGTGCTTTTAGCCACCTCCTCCAACTGTGCCAAAGTCCCAAATCTGAGCACGGTTTGTTTGCACTCAGACTGGACAAATGTATGGTGCTTTAGGGGCTTTCCATGCAAGGTTTGATTGGATTAGCTAGTGTGAGCGCACCCTTAAAGTAAAAGAGTAATAGTATTTCAGAACTATTAGTCAAATTTAGTAATTTTCATAAAGAATTGCGCTGATCAAGCTGTTACCAATATTTGGTGAAAATTCCCAGTAGCACTTAAAATTTAGCCACAAGGTCTAGAAAAATCCTTGCACATTTTGTGCGAGAACACCATGGACTGACATTCCAGAAGATACCAGATTGCTGTCAAAGCGGTTACTACCAAAACCTTTCTGACAGGGTAGAAATCTTTTCATAAAACCAATTCAGAAATTATTGTGTGTTTTCAAGGACTATTTGTTAACTCACTCAAATGTCAGCATAACAAAAAATAAATGAAACGTTTCATTTTGAATAGATTTTTTTCCCACATCTGAACCAGCCCTCTTACTTAATGAATAACAAACACTATTTTGATTGAAAGTGAAAATAAAAGCTTTAGTGAGACTACCGCGGACGTGCAGTAACTTTAGCCTTAGCGCTTTACACAGCTGTGATTGGTGGTGGGCTGTAAAAGTGAAAAGAACTGACTCAGATGTGGTATGACACTTACGTAATAAACATTTCTTGTAAATGGCTGAACTTTAAATGGTCCTTGCTCTTTCAATGACTGGCTTTATTTGTGATTCATGCCCACTGCAATGCAAAACAGACTGCTGAAAACATTTATGGTGTGCTATTCAAACAGAAATATGCAGAAGAAAGTAATTAACAGGTTGCAACTAATGTGGAGTTAAGCTTACAATAATCTTTTTCACCATTAATCACCTAATTTTTAAAATGTTATACTAAGTAACTCTTTTGCCCCATTACATGTGTGTTATAAAAGCAGCTCGATGTCTGCTTTCTGCATGTAATTATAGAACATTCTATTCTCCGTGAAACTAGAAGTGGGTGATTAGCATGTTAATGTTTGTTAGCATGTTGACAGCAAACTCTGCTCTGGCCTCTGAGAGCAGCGAAAAGCCCATAAAAAGTCATGGCTGTGAATAATTAGGATGCTCACAATGCATTAGGTAAGTGAGCAATAAATTTGGACCACAAAAATTTGAACCGTTTAAAATGAACTAGTTGTATTTTTCATGACAGGGTCAGCAGTGATTAAATTCAAGATGGCCTTCTAAGCCACAATTACTTTTTAATTATTTTACACATGCTGTTCTTGTACTTTTCTGTTGCAACACTTAAATTGTGGGACAAATAAAAGTTCTACATATTTGGGAATAAGTTCTTAACATTGCTAGGAAGGGATTGGAAGAATCAGACTTGAGCAACCACCCGTTTTTGGTGCTTTGCTTATCTAAAAACACATCTAAAGTTGCACCATTGATTGAAGCTGCAAAGTTTCAGATACATTATTATCAGTAGCAATTAATGATGATGCCTCTATATTACAGTTTAGATTAGGCCCAAAAAATCCACTTGCTCCTCACTGCCGTCACGCTCTCTTTCTTTCCTGCTCTACTGCTTGAGAGACGAGACACGAGATTGGGTTCATGAGCACGAAAAAAGATGAGATTTTGACATAATTTAATTTTGTGCAGTTCAGTTCACAGTATTACTTTTTTGTATATATTTCATTTCATTTTGCTGTCATTGTAGCACTGCTTTTTGGAACTACAGCTTCTCAAGAGGTGTAACTCACCTGCACTTAACCCTTTTTTGACTAGTCCCAATGTAAACACATGTAAAACAAAAATCTCAAGATAATTTTTACAAATATGTGCACAATCTTTTGGTAATTTTGTCTCACGAGATCTTGTCCCATCCCTAACAGTGGGTAAATCCAAAATCCTTAATCCTTAATGGCCTTATAAGCTTTTCATATAGATGCACTTGTGACCAGAAGGGTGCTTAAAACACAGGTTAGGACCGCAGATGGCGGATAAAATGAGGAACTGAGACCATTAATGGATCAACAATATTTATTACAAAAAATGTAAGAAGAAATAATCACAGGAAGGGGGAAATGAAGTTATTGCTAAAAACAGGGTTATCTGGGCTTCAGTGATAAATTTGCCTAAGGCTGGCTGACCATGGTCGCACCCAGTGTGTGTATGAACCACACACAAAATTAAATTTAAATAAATTAAATACCACAACACACAAGGAGTGATTGGGCCTGAAGTAGGAAACTCTGTCTCCAACCCTCCACCAAGTGGGGCGACTGCCCCACACCAGACCCCAGGAAGACAAACACAATCAGAAAAAGGACTAATACAACTCAGGAAAACTAAGGTTAATAATGTGTGGGGCTAACTGAGACTGAACTAAGGAAAAGGGTAATGTAGGTAGTAAATAACCTCACGAGAAACCTTTAAATAGAAAACAAACTAAACAATATTTAGGGCTTTTCGATACCAGTACTTTAACAATACTCGTTCTTTGATACTGGTTCCTGAAGGGTTTTTTTTTCAGTGCCTGTATTTTTTGTAAGTGTAAATGAATGCAAATATTATTACGAAAATATTCTTTAATCATTGAAATACATTATAACTATTTTAATTCATATTTTAAAACATATCACTTGGCTATACGACGTCCAGTTATAACTCAAAACAAAGGCACATGCAAATGAACCAGAGTGCACGTCACGTGGACTCACGCACTTTTGTTTTCTTCGTATCCAACACTTTAGATCAGAGGCAGCACTGCAGAGAACATGCTTTTTGCTTGCACTTTTACTACACGGTTACCTGATCAGAGGAGGAGGATTATGGCAATCTTTACGCTTTACTACAGCACATTTACTTGGGAATTAGGACTATGTTAAAACGTGAGTACTGTTTGTGCCATGTGTTTGTGCAGAGCTGGAGCAGCTGTGCTGCTGATAAATCGGTGCGTTGTATTTATTGGCTAATTGACCCTGGGATTTACAGCCAAGGAACTGAAAGTCGGCACCAAACAAACGGTGGGCTTTTGGTACCAGTACTTACTGAACCTTTTCTGTCAATTCCTACTTGGAACTGAGTTTTGGTGCCCAGCCCCAATCATATTAAACCCAAACAACAAAACAGCTGTGGCCAACGGCGTTTATAATACAAAAATGATGTTAGTTGCCACAAAATAACTGCATAAAACAAGTAAAACTTCAACATTAAAATTAACTCCTATGAAAATTTTAAACTACCTTAAACAGACGTGGGGCTGTGGAAACGTGGACACTGGTGACCGGCTGTTAGCAGCGTCTACAACACAGAATAAGAGCCGACATGCAAACATATATGTTACCCACAGATGTACAGTCAAACATGGGTGGCACCTACCAGGCATATATTCTATGGCATAAAAGTGAAGCCAAGCAGCAGCTTACCTTCAGCCCTGTGCGCCGTGTATAAATACTCTAGCTGATTTGCTATGTGCCTATGTCGGTCGGCAAGGGCCAAACTACCTGCAGCTACACACTCTCTCTCCACTGTTAACTTTCTATTTCTATCTGTTCAGGTCTATATCAGTTAACAACATTCCAAGACTGCCGCTGCAGTTCAAGGTGAAGAAGATCTGATAGTTCCAACATCAGAGAAAGGACCTCTGTGGCCTTCGTCACCAAATCCTTCAGGAGATTTGTCACCCTCTTTCAAACTCCCTCCTTGAGGACAAAAGCTGAGAACATCATTCACTGTGCTAAGAAAAACATCTAGCAATATCCTTTGTCCCTGTTGCCACCGGTCATTTGAATCAATCACAGCCACTTATTCACTTCTTTGCTAAAACAACCATTTTACTTTACTTTCAAACTTCACGAATGGTAACTTCAAAAGAACACTCAAAGAGCAAGAAGATCATTTGACACTATTCCATTCAGGTATAACCAGTACAGTCATTTGCTAAAAATGCATGCAGCGTTCACTGTACACTATTGATTTAATTAACCTTGGTGGACGGAAAACAGCACATGATTGGCAGATGACTGAACTATTTATTTTTTTCATTCTCCCACATCAAAAGCCTTTCTTGAGTCGTGCCACAAAAGGAGGCCGCAACCTTCAGTGGAATTGATGTGGGTAGCACGAGTACAAGACCAGAAAGCCTTCCATCGGCAACCATTCATCTGGAAGGAGCATTTGAAGCATAGCTGTGGCCAGAGGTGTTAAGAGAAGTGGGGGAGAGGTTAGCAGGAAAGGGGATGGATGGAAAGAGCTCCATAGAGAACGCAATCGATGCCGAAGAAGAGTGGATGGAATGCGCAAGGAAAGCACAAGAAGGTATGAATAATAATGCCGACGCCGGATATGATCCACTGATGTTTTGTGCCAAGAGAAATCAGGAGCATTGACAACAGGAAGGTAAAGGGTAACATATAAGGTGCATGTAGGTTTGTGTTCTTCAAGGCTTTTGTTAAAGAAGGTTTAGCAGCAAGTCTTTAAAGGCCACAGAACAAAAGGGCAAATGGGGACAACTCAAGAGACATCCATAATGCTGCTATCTTTTACATTTGAAAACAGTGAATACAAAAGAACAGAATAGTTAAAGATACATGAAAATCAAGTTAGACTATAACATTTTTTATGCTCCTTTGTTTGATACAATTAAATGGACCATGTGGAGTAATCTTTGAAAATGCCTGTGAAAGTCCGATGTTTCTGATGTGAAAAGTGCACTTTGTTACTTTTTTCTGGAAGAGACTTGCTTGTCTCCATGGAAATGTTTTGCCAAGATTCTTCCACAGTATGGCATTAAATGCATCTATACTTAGACAAACTTTATTCATCCACAAGGGAAATGACTTGGACACTCACACTCAGTTAGTTTAGCCTTTATTTGAAGGGACAATGTGCAAGCACTAAACTCATAAAAGAGGGACATGTTCCGCACCAGATTATGACTAAATAGCCAGTTTCCAGTCCCTAATTTATAAATGTATAATTAAAGTATACTCACACATAACAATATTTATATATTTTATAATTGTAGTAAAATTCTAAATTATTTAAATAGCAAAAATAGTAAAATGCATGTCAAATTAGGTACAGTGAGCAGGTTTGCCTCTCAGCAAATGTGACCAGCAGCTTGGCCTGCACCACCTGCTTGAGACAGATATGTTTGATTCTGTTCTGTGGGACATTACTGGCAAAGCAATGACCTTCATGGAGACAACCATGTGGCGGATCCTTCACGAGAAAGTTACATATTGAACCTTTAAATACAGTATACAATACCATCCAAGGTCAATAAATATTGTTTTATAAACTCAAAACAATTAAAACCATAATCACCCCCCACTTTATCTTTAAAGCAGATTTAAGAAAAATTCCATTCCATCGCATTATGGTTGAAATATCCATCTCATGTAGTGTTGTTTGGGAGTAAATTTATCTACAAACAATGTCCCAGAAAAATATAGATTATTTGTGCTTACAACTGTACAGCCTACATAGTATATTTAGACAAGGACATTGGGGACTATTGATTTCATGCTATGGTTCCGTACTGTACACCACCTTCGAAAAGTGATGTACTGATGCTTCATATAAGTGCAAAGTTCCTATCTATTCTTAAACTTTTCTTTCAGCCTTCACAGAGTGTTTATTCCAGTGTACCTGGGTAATGCATATCGACTCTCCTTAAAGGTCTCGCGGTCTGCGTTCTTTTGTCTGCGTTAACATCCATTTCTTTGTGTCCACAGCCTCCCGATAAGATGGAGTCTTCATCAAATGGGAGCTCAGTTGGCCGTGTTGATGTGTACTTAAGTGGATTAATGCTGCAAGTGGACATCGACTAAATTACACGGCTGGTATAGAGCTCGCAACAGACAAACAGGTCAATAGTGTAAGCCATTTCTGCTTTAGGCTTTCTGCAGTTTGGAAGCAGATAGTTGTGGAAGCGCTGTTTAAAGACATGACCGCTGCAGATAAGCAGAAAGAAATCTACCGTTTGTCGGATCTGTATTGCGTTTTGCTATAGGTTAGGGTGAAGACATGATGGAAATCTTTGGACCTTGCCTATAAATAGCTCAACAGTTCAACTTTATGTATGGTTGTTTGATTAAAAAAAAAAAACTCCTTCAGAATGGGTTCTCTCTCGCTATTGATGTTTTTTTTAATTGGCATAGCTAGTTACATTCCACAGCAGGAGAATGCAGATTGAATTTGTTGAAAGACCACCAGAGGGCAGTAAAGGTACTAAAATGGCTTTATGGCTCGATGAATGAATTTAGAAGATCCCAGTCTGATGTTTACCACTGCGAGATAAGACATTGTGTTTATCAGTTTAGATGAGGATGTTTCCCATTAACAGAGGAGATTATGGTGAAGCCTCCATAAATAATCATTATAATAGATAGATTTTTCTCCCGCATAGTTTAAAATGGGTTCACAAACTTTTCTTGGGAACTCGGGATCCCCACTGTGAAATCAAAGTGACAGTGGTTAGTGGTAAGAGGCACATGTTGAATAATAAAGTTATTATTTTCAATTAAATAATACAATAAATATAGTGTTATAATTGTGAAATTATATCTTGAAATCATCTTGTGACCCCCACTCACTTTGGGAATCACCGGTCTAAAAAACAGCTGACAAATGAACTGTACTGTAAAAGGACACATCGTATGCAAAATCGTTGAGCTTTTAACCATGTTTTATTGTTGTTCCTTCATTAAATACATACATGAAGTTGTATTGTGCTTCATTTACGATCGTTTCATTAATCCATTAATTCAAATGCACTCCATTCACATTCTGCCCGGATTGTTGCATCACAGGTGAAAATCCAGATTTCTCCTATGCAATTATTAAGCTCATGAGCCATCTCCGGACTCGTTCTTTGGTCAAATTGTGTTCACAATGAACACATGGCTCACATTAGCATTGCATTCATGGGGCCTAAGGGCTTCATTTGTTTATTTTCCCATTGTTCATTTCCGTTGCTGAGAGCAGAGGGAGTTCCAACGCATTAGAAATGGAGGTGTAGTGTGTTTTGTAAATGAAATTATGTTAAGTTAGAAAATGTGAAGGTTTAAAAGGGACTTAAATCCACAACACTGCATAATGCAATACTAGTGACCCAAGCAATTATCACTGTGGGGTATGTGCATATGAATAAAATCGATACATTTATAAAAGTGACTAGAACTTTTGCCTCACAGCGAGAAGGCCCGAGGTCTGATGGAGTCTGTGGTTACACAAGTTGCATTAGCCTCCACTCCACAGCTGAGTGTACAGTGGGTGGGTGGGTGGATGCCTGTGGAGGGCACTGATCCCTCTGATCCTTCTGTTTGCCACAGCCTCTGCACTGTCCAGAGAACACAGTTTGCCTTTTAGGTCAGCTTGTTCAGACTGACATTACTCAAGGGGGATGTCTTAAGTCTCCCTCTCATTCTCACTCAGGCTGTGCATAGCCTCCAGTGCCTTCTTAAGATCTGTGGGGACTTTATGATTCTTACATAAATTGCCAAAAAAAACCCAAAAAAACCAACAACACTAGGCAAAGAACTTTCCAGCAACACTCACCTTTAATGGTGCACTATGTAACTTTTCTTGTGGAGGGGCCACTACCAGCTTTCCATAGAGATGTTATTGCTTTACTTGGAAAGTGTAGTTCCACAATTTGGCATTAAACAGATCTATCTTGCATTTATTAAATTACAGGTGTTTTTATGGCAAAAAATACCTTAAAAACATAGTTAGACTAACTATGTTTAACATGTTATAAAGCAGCAAACTTGCCTAGTTTTCCCTAGTTTGGCCATTTTAGTGAAGTGTATTATTTATTTCCTGGTTAGACACACACAGCAGACATGACATATCTCAAGGTAATTCCAACTGTTACCTAGCAACCATAATTTTAACAAGGGCCAAAACTTGAACACCTAAATGAAGGTTTTAACAGCCAAAAGAAAATGTGTTTCTTGTGTTTAAATTGTTAATGCATTTTGGATGGAATTTTTTGCTGTTGATTACAGGTTTATTGATTATAGGTAAAGGTATTCTTTATTTTCTTGTCCACAAACTGCCACTTAACTGATGTGAAATTATGATGAATATCTACCGCAGGCACTGTCTAATTAGAAAACATTAAAAACTGTCATTTGCACTTCACCTTTACCTTGTGGCATCAACTGTTTGTCTGCATGGGATAGCTAAGTTTAATGCCATACAGCGCAACATCTTCATGGAGGTAAGCAGCAGGCTGTGGACCCAACACCACGGAAGTTACATCATTCTCCTTTAAATCAATACCAACATTCATGTTAACAGGGTACACAGATAAAAGTGTCCTGCCCAAAGATAGAACAACAATATGCACTGGTGGGATTTGGGATCAAACAGCAGCATGTGACTGGGGGTGATGAGATAGACTTATATTTGGCATATTTAAGTGGTATTACTCAAGAGTAATGCCAGATTTTCTGCTGTTGACAATTACATCATGCTATGGGACCATTTTGAGCTCAGAATAGGGAAACAGCCTAAATATGCAAGATTATATAAAATAAACATCATAAATCCTGTTAAAATCAGTTCAGCATATGATCATACATTTAAAAGAAACTACATGAAAGACAACATTTCTATAGCAAAAAGACTCAGTACCACTCCTACTAGTTTCACCCCAACTGGCCTTTACACACATGAACTGTGTAAGTACACCAGCCATAGACCTCTGCAGGAGCTGAGTGCGTGGGCAATGAAAGACATTCTTCTCAACTTACTTTTAAAAAAATGTTATACTTTCAGGATAAAATGTACACATCTTTGTAAGTAAGTATCACGTAAGATCGCTGCCATTTGCATGTTTCGAGTATACTTTATACCAGGTTGTATCACTTATATGAAAGCCCTTCGTAATCTTTAAATGAAACCAAATGGATGACGTGGGGACAAGTGGGAATGGATGTCTAGACTTGTTTTTCCCTGTAGCGCTAATGAACGCACTGAAGACAACAACCTTATCTCACCTAAATGAAAAGTACTTCTATTGTGTATAACAATCCTGCGCTGAACTCAAAAGTTGAAGTTGAAGGACCTATTTCTTCCGCAACGATGAGTGCATGGGCGAAGCCACGCACATACAGTGTAACAGGATTGTACATTAACAACGGCATCTTTGAGCTGGAATAATGGAGACATAGCAATTGTATGAAATGCTAGTCCATCCATTATATACCTTTTTAGAAATGTTTTTCACTGTAACCTTCATGAAATATACGTAAATGTATAAGGAGTGGACCTTTTGAAATCCTTGTGTTGATTACTATTATTACAACTTATTTAACAACTTATTAGCTTCATTAAAGAACGTGAAATTTGGCACAGTGACTCTTCAGGTCGTCCCCGTCAAAAAAGTCCGGGGGGGTTTATATTTTGCACGGTGTTGCCATGGTGATGCCTCAAAAACCCATATTATTCCATTTTAGTGCATCAGCGCTTCCAATGTCTTTTGACTTTGTTTTCTCGCACCTTTGGGCTGTACTTGTCACTAAACAGAGACAAGCAGCGCGTTAGCGCCACCCTTAGGGAGTGATGGGTCGGCCAAGTGCGAAGCGTGGCCAGCGAGCGTCGTTCGATGCCTCTTAAATTAAAAATGAAATGATAAAACTAAATTAAAGATATTGACCTTTTCATGCTAACCTGACTATGATTTAACTAGCTTTTAGCCATGTTATAATGTACTGAAATCAAACACATGTACTTGGTTTCATTCATGCACTTTCCAGGCCAAGCGCCGTAACACCTGCATTTAGTGGCTCCCGCTCCAGAGAAAAAAAAACAAAAACAAACAAAACATCCCTCTTTTGTATATTCTAATTTTCAAAGTCCACAAACATTAACCAGACTTACCTAATCAATGCTCAAGTATCTGGCCTGCTCATTATATTTGACAGTTGCCATTATTTGTAAAGGGGTATGCAGGATTTTGATTTAATTTCATCTTTCTCCCTGTTCTGTGTTCAAAACATTAGTAGACAATTAGTTACTCAATAGAAAGTACAATGGTTAATGTGTCTAAAGTCCAAATAATACAAAATAAATATTTTTAAAGGAGACATATTGTGCTATGACACCCGTGGATCATTATGTCATAATTTGGGCATTTTAAATCGCAACATGGATCTAAAATGATTTAATAAAAGAAACAAGTCCGCTGACTGGTTCAGAAAACTGTGGTGCCCAAGGGGAGATACTACAGGGAAAACTAGTTTTTCATTTCATTTTCAAATTTTTGTTTTTTCCTCTCTGGAATTTTTCATATCCTGATGCTGATGTGGAAGCAAATTGGAGGGACTGCAGTTTGCTTCAATAAAAATAGTACACTGTGTAAAACTAAAAGAAATTAGCGAGTAGCTTTTCTTTTTCATTTATCCCAAAATAGCTACGCGATGCTGCCGAATCCTATGCTTATCACTGATTCAATAATATAATTGGAGAAAGAAGTAAGTACAGAGCAGTGGGTGTGAACTGGTGGTGATCGGAGCAATGACGTCTTGAATGCAGAAGTATAAAGATTACTCAGACGTTCGTGAATGACGCTAACTATGACTTAATGAGATGGGGGAAAAACTACAGCATGGTTAAAAGCTCTAAAGTCGATTTTCCATAATAGATTCATTTTAAACATACCCTTTCTAAGTTGCTAAGAATGTATAGATTCTCATTTGCTTGAAATTCCCATGAGAAGGTTTAAGCATATAGATGATGTTGTTTCAGTGGTGGTAGGCAGTGAGCAGGCCGTCTCCTCTCCTTGTCCGCTGTGGCAAGCAGGTGCTTGGGAGACAAATGGAAGGTCACTCTTTTTGTCTGGCCTGATTAGTGCTAAAGCATTATTTTAACTTGTGCTGCTGAGCTCACACTTTGCTAAGTAGCACAGAGCATTTGCAAAGGAGAAAGAAAGACTATAAGGTATTCTTTTCTGGGTCAGTGTCACTAAGGTGTATTTATGTGGCCTAATAGAACAGCACACATATGAGGAGTTCTACTTTTAGGTACGTATTCAAGAGAAAGGCGAGTATTGAAAATGGTGTTTCAGATCTGTTAGAAAAATTGTTGTAACGCATCAGTTATCAGGAGTGTTTCAGTGCTAAAAGGTTTCAAAACGTTCTCATATACACAGGCTCTTAACGTGAGATACTACAGGTGAGAACTAGCTTTTAATTTCATTTTCAAATTTTTGTTTTTTCCTTTCTGGAATTTTTAATATCCTCAAGTTGATGTGGGAGAAAATTGGAGGGACTGCAATTTGCTTCAATAAAAATAGTACACTGTGTAAAACTAAAAGAAATTGGGAAAAAAAAAGATGAATTTTGTTATAAAGGTCTGCACTGGATTCTCTACCTCCATTTAAAAACAATTACCCATCACGCAAAGCACATCACTAACAGCGCTACAAAAACTAACCAAAATAAATAGCTCTCCCTAACCTCAGCATTTACTGCAAAAAAGAAAAAAAAGAAGTGAAAAAGTCTTAAGTCTAGCAACAAATGACTTTTAAATATACCATTTCACAGTTGCTAAGAATGCATAGATTTGCCTGGAATTCCCATGAGAATGATTAACTGTGTAGAAGTTGTTGTTTAAGTCTGTGGTAGAACGCAGCAGGTTGTCTCCTCTCCTTGTCAGCTTTGAATTTGAACATTCTGATTCTGACATGGAATTTTAAATGGGCTACAATTAGCTTCAAAAGTAGTAGGATTTGTAAAACTGAAAAAGAAAATCAAAATATTTTTACGAAAAAAAAAAGGGAGAAAAAAGAAAAAAAAAAAGTCTACCCCAGATTCTCTTCCTCCGTTAAACAGCTTATATTATACAAAACGGATCCTTGAGAGTTTTAAGCCATGGTATAATGTTGTTACCTATAATCAAAAACATACCCAGGGTTGTTTTGTTTCATTCGCACGTCCTTTATTATTAGTCTGTCTGCATTTCCAGAGCTCAACACGCTCTGTTCCACCTTGTGATATCATGAAGTGGTCATTTTCAGGTCAAATATAGCTTTTATATTTTGTTCAGTAGATACTGGCAATTCCAAGGCTGAAATTACCCACATGATTCTACTGAATGTGTAAGGAGTTTAAAAACACAGTGGAGCACTTCCTGTATTCTGTACCGTCACACAGAGCACGTCAGTAACAGCACTACAAAAACTAACCAAAACAAATAGCTCTCCCTAACTTCAGCATTTGCAGCAATGTGTTACTGTCAACGCACTGGCAAAAAAGGGGAAAAAAAAAGAAAAAAACTTGAAGTAACAAAAAAAGCTCAGGGCTCAGCTGCAGTGAGCGCCGATGCGGGATCAGCAGAAAATCTATCAGCTTTTAACACAACAGAATCAATCACGGTGTCAGTGCCAGAGCCGCCTAGCTCAGCCGGACTGACGGGAAGACCGCTCGCCGCGCGCCGTCTGCCACACACCTTCGGCCCCCGAGAGCCCGCCGAGCCACATCCATCACCCCCGTCCCCCAGTCTGAGAACCACTTATCACCAGGCCCCAGGCAAGAAATGAATTCATCACTGGCCAAGTCAAATCTAATGTCATGTCGGGGCTCTTAAGCTAATTTAAGACGTTGGTGCTGTATTCGGGAACACAGGTGATAGAGGGGTATATCTTGCTTAAATGTTCTTTCGTTTGGTCACTGAGTGGTTAATAGTCCACGTTTCATCGTCGGTTGTATTTGAGTGCCAGCGTGAGGATGGAGAAGTGGTTCCACAAGAAAGGAGTAACTGATAAAAGCTTGAGATGGTGCAAGTGGAAATGTCATAGTTCATAGAAATCAATAGTGTATTGGTTTTTCACATGGTGCAAAAGTGCGGAAAAGGATGTGTAATTGTTCGAATGGTGACGTGGTTCTGGAACTAAATAATTGGGCACCTGTGTAGTAGAGTGCGGAGTGAATGAATAATGCACAGAATTGTAAAGCAACTTTGAGTGTCTAAAAGAACTATATAAGACTAAGGCATTAAAATTTTCTCTGCAACAAAGTATGTTTCCATTGTGTCTTGTATAGTAAAAGAAAAATATAAAATCTGTCAACTGGACAAAAAGTTATAGGAGTGAAGACGTTTCGCTGCTCATCCTGACTAGCCCTATTGTTTTCTTTGTTTAGCCAGGATGCTAACAGGTGTGAAAACAGCCATTAGGGGCTTGAATGATTATGCTAAGTATGACACAGGCACAGTGCACACTTAGGGTAGCTCTATAGACTTAGCCTACAAACAGAAACTGTAAACAATTGGTGTTTTCAGTTTCAGTGTAGTTAGCTCCTCCCTTCAGGTAGATACAAGGCAGTGTCCACCAGTGATCTGACCAGAACTGAAGAAGCGCCTTGGATGAGCTGCAAAACGTCTTCACTCCTACAACTTTTTGTCCAGATGACAGATTTTATATTTTTCTTTTACTACGGATCATATGGACGACTGAGAGATTACACAGACACTGTGTCTTTTACAAACCCATGAGATACACATGTGCTTCTTATATTAGTTTAGCAGTTCAGTCCTCTCACAAATGTTAACGTTCTTGGGCGGGTTTAAAATGTGAACGAACTGAATTTTTATATACCACCAAATCGTAAATCTAGTCGCAATTTATGAGAAACAAAAAAAAGGCAATTGGCTTTTTATAACTCTTACTTGGATGAACAGGGATTCTAGCATAAAATAAAAAGGGTGATTTGTAAAGTGCAAATAAAAGTAGCTGTCCTGACGTCATACATCATAATAAAACCTTTTATGAAAGTAGTTGTCCGTTTTTCTACTCAGATGTTTGAACAGTGTTATCCAATCAGATGGCACTGGGTTATTTCAAGTTGTATCCACCAACAGTTTATGTAAGAACGTAAAAAAAAAAAACCCAAAAAACGTACTGATAACTGATAAATAATTGCGTTCATTTACAAGCTACTTAAGTTACAAAGCTTCACAATATTTCATTCACTCAAACCACATTTACTCAAGCAAGGTTGGCGAAGTGTCTTACCCAAGGACAAAACCACAATACCA
Source organism: Periophthalmodon schlosseri (assembly GCA_000787095.1). NCBI lineage: Eukaryota > Metazoa > Chordata > Actinopteri > Gobiiformes > Gobiidae > Periophthalmodon > Periophthalmodon schlosseri. Next base: position 61,494 of record KN470452.1, on the reverse strand, counting down.
CCCCTACTGGTTATGAAACGCAGTGGACAAAACCTTCCAGTATTCAGTGAACAATAGACAAATACAGTATATAGCTAATGAAGCAGTAGCTGTTTAGTTTCCTTTATTGTCCTAAACTCAAGCTAGCATTTTGTTTTGACACTTTGATACGCACTGCAACTTGAGATCGATACACGGGCTGACAGTAATAGTATGCATGATGGGAGCGTGCTCTTTGTCATCTTTGATCCACAGTTTCTCTTCACCCACGATGGACCGCGAAGACAGTATCACATAGAGAAAATAGTGCCGAGATGGAGATTCAAATGAAGGTCAGGCAAAGAGAAAGTGCACCATTATGTAGTGGAATATGGATTTCTGACATCATTCTTGAACTAAATTCTTGCAGAAATTCAAAGCATGGACATACTCTGAATTGTGTAGCTTAAGTAGGCGACGCCGCTAAAAGCAGACATGCATTAAAGAGAGTGCACCTGTTTTTACAGGAAATACTGCAAAATCTGTTTTGGTACAGCTATAGTGTAAAAGCAGCTCTTAGCGTCAAAACTATGAAAACGCTAGTGCACTGTTAACGGGCTAGTTGTTGCTAGCAAGCTTCTTGTTGTTTGCAGGCTACGCGAACATTTGTTAAAGGGGCTGTACCCATTTTTTTCATGTAATTAAGTAAAAATATATTATAATTTTTATATTATAATGTTGGCTAATTTTACCATGCTCTGACCTCCAAAAGTTCTGTAAAGAGCTTATAAATTCATCACGGTGAATAATTAGGATGCTCTGAATGCATTAGGTAAGTGAGCAATATATTTGGACAGTTTAAAATGCACTAGTTCTGTTTCACATTTTAAAAATAGTAAAAAACAGGTATAGCACCTTTAAAGTCTTAACATTTGAAAAAAAATACCTCTGTGCAATTCAACAATATGAATCATCACTAATAGTAAGACTAGTAGGGTGTTTTCACAGTTTTTAGTCCTGGTCTAATTCAGGTTTAGTTCTGGTCTAGATCAACGAAATATTAGAACTCCAACCTGATTTGAGTGACACGTAGTGTAGTGTTAGGGCAGTTGGACACGCATACATTTTAATCTGGAATGTACACAATTTTTACACCAGAGTAAAGCTGATTTAGAACTATACTTACAGTAAAGCCACCTTTTGCCAGAATTGGTCCAATGTGATCAACGACGTGGGCTGGTCAAAGCGACAGGCTGTTCCCAAGAGCATTTCTTTGTATAGAACTGGAAATGGATGACTAGACTTTGATTGCTTGTTTTGGTTGGGCATAATCTCCACTCTAGCAGGTGGTGCACATATCTGCCACCAAATCTCCACCTAAAAGTATCTGGTGTTTCCAAAAAACTTCTCTTTGGTTGCACTCCCGGACACACCAGATGGCTCTGCGCTGCACACGGACAGGTAAGCTGTTTTCAACCACAAATCTATTCTATCAGCAGTTTTGGCCAGCTTTCCAAGTGATTTTAGTAGCCAATGTTTGGTAGTAACGTGTTCATTAGTCACAAGTTTCTGTAGTTACTCGTACCCAAAGTTGAGTGAAAAATGCTCTTATTTGCACAGTAATAACATGTTTACCGGATGGGTGGTAGTTAAGAAAAGCATGGATGTGTCAAGATCCTCCCTTCTGCTGTTTGCCCTGTTGTCTCCCTCTCCCTTGTCTGTCTCTCCTCCCACCTGGGCGTCGGCTTACCTGCTCTGACAGCTGGAACACCTGGAGCCAGTTTCTCAGTTTAAGAAGCCTGGTTTTTCATCCACTCCTCGCCAGTTCGTTGTTGATACTACTCCAGTTAGTAGATGCGTTTGTACTAGAGTTACTTTGTTCTGTATCCAGGTACCTCTGTCATTATTTTTGGAAGCTGTCTGCCTGTCTCCAACCTGTCTATCTAACTTCCTGCTTGCTAGCTAGCCCAGTACCTACCTGCACCTCTAGACCCCCCAACCGGACACTTACCACATTTACCTGATCATCAGCCTGGACAATAAACAGTTGAACTACTTACCAGTTGTGTGCTGCTTTTGGGTCCTAAGTAAAACCGTGACAGGATGCCTTTGGATTGAAATAAAAAATGTCATTGTACAGTACTAAATATTAAAACTCCCTTACTTTTTAAAATTTAGTATCTGGGAAAAAAATGAAATATTAAATACAAGAAGAAATGATGCTTATAAAATTGAGAATCATGCTGTTGGTTAGCGAAAAGGCAATCACCAGACCAGATCATGGCGAGCAGTGCCTAAGTGCCTAAAGGTGGAAGAATGGGTAGATGTTACTCTTGGTAGCTATAATATGGAGAAAGTGCCAGGCTGGAAGTGGATAAATTCAGTAATATCTGGAATGGGTGGCTACAATACATTTGACAATGTAGATCAGAGTTTATGTAGGGTTTGTTGCAAATTTATTTATTTATTTTTTTCATTGCCTTGTGTGGATTGAGTGCATGTATAAATGCATATTTGAATATTATTAGAACTCGATGATCTGTCCTTTACACCCTGGGTTGATGCTATCATGTTTGTTTGGTTTTTTTTGGTAATTCTACTGTTCTAATACTTTATATATGGATACAACTGCAGTATTGAAGCTGGACAATTTGGAACTTGGCTGGAGGGTACTTGTGAATTTGAACCAATAGCAATACAAATGTTACACTATTCTGTAAAAATGCATCCTTTGAAATTCTAAAATAAAATAAAAAGAAAAGCAGAGATGGCTTCATTTTTCTGCCCTGAATCCATATTCTTACAAATGCAATAGACCAGCTACTATTTAACACATTTGACATGGTGCTTTTTTGGAAACTCAAAGAACTGCACTGCGTCATCTTTCTTTGTGTTGCAGTCTTCATATTAAGTTAAGTATAAAGAACTAATCATAGCATAAAAGTAAAGTTTGGCCAGTCCTGAGCCGAGGACAATGTCCCAGTTATGGACTAATTAAACCTACGTCTGGAGCCCGGAAAATTGCAAAGATTAAGTAGTAAACAAAAAAAAATTAAGTAGTAAACAAGACAAAATTACAACTCAGTGAGCTCTAGACCTCAAGAAAAAATAATGAAAGACGACTTCATAGCACCACCTCGAACTTTGATTTTTATGAGGCCAATGAGAGTCCGACCCGGGAAAAAATCAATATAAAAGTCTGAAACTTGGCACAAAAAATAGAACATGTTTGGACATGCAAAAAATTATATTATGGCTGTGCCATAAACCGTACAGGAAGTTGGCCGTATTGGATCAAACTCGGGAATGAAAAAAGCACACGCTGTCGTACAAAGGACCTTCTCGCACAGTTTTCATCGCAAACACTTGTAAATTGGCCCAAAACACACTAAACCCATGTGCTATTAAAGATTACCAGTTACATTTTGAATATGACTTTGGGTGTGGTCATGGTGAATTTTCAACAAAAAATATTTCTTACACACATTTTTTGATTGAAAAAAGCCGATTAAGTAGATTTGTGACGTAATCATATGCAAATCAAGGCACAATCTAACAAAATGTTTCATATAATATATAATATAAATTATTATTATTATTTTTTTAATCTATTTGTCATGGACTTCACAGAGGGCTTATTTGTGATGGGACACAATGTGACAAAGTCACATGACTCTAGCTTTTATGGTTTAGAAGAAAAATAATGGTTACTTTTTTCCGTTATTAGGCTAATTAAAACCGTGTCTGGAGCAAACAACAAGTTTAGTAGAGTTAAGGCCCTTCATTGCCACTTGCAGGTGTAACTGGCTCCCATGGTGACAGATGCATGCTGCTAGGGTTGAACTGGTGTCTTTCAATGTTTTGTAGTAGTTTGCTGAACTATTTGGTCCACATCATCAGTTTTAGGGCTCACATTTGGCCTTTATTTCCTTTAATTTATTTACACCAATTAATTTGACTTTTAATTTAGTTTAATAAACTATTGCCATGAGCAATACATTGACTACATTGTACATTGGTGCATTGTTTACTAGTTTTACTGTCTTAAGTGCTCAAGGCTGTAAAACATTACGGTTTAATCCATCGCGCATTGCCCCGAACAAGCCTAAAGTGGTGATAAAAGCGTTTGGAGGAGAGCTGATGGACATATGTGTGGTAAAAATTGATCGGTTAACTCAAAAAGAGGTGTTTAGGCATATTTCCCTGTGATTGCAAATGAGGCAGCGCTAAACAGGGGCATAAATGAGCCGCACTGATGCCACTAAACTACTGAGTGCTATAGAATGCCACTCATTGGATTTCAGTTGTAAACAGATTAGGCATAACTACTGCACCGCTCACTGCCCACACTAATGCTTCCTGGGAGTGTTCTCAGACATTTTCAATACAGTCACAAACTTGTCAAACAGGCATTTATCCTACTTGAAAATGTTGCAAGGAATCCTTGTAGTGGCACACTTGTTGACCAAACTTTGAATTGTATTCCATTAGCTATCATATAACCTCCTAAGGACACATATGAAATAAACCATCCACCCATTGTCTTCCACTCTATCTGGGGCAGCAGTCTCAGCAGGGATGTCCAGACTTCCCTTTCCACACACACTTCCTCCAGCTCTTCTGGAGGGATCCCAGGTGTTCCCAGGCCAGCCGACAGACATAGTCCCTCCAGCATGTCCTAGGTCTTCCCCAGGGCCACCTACTGGTGGGATACCTTTGGAACAAATACTCAAGCCGCTGAAGCTGGCTCCTCTCCACGTTGAGGATCAACGGCTCTACTCGGAGCTCCTCCTGTGTGACTGAGCTCCTCACCCCAGGGAGCACTCCGCCACCCTGCAGTGGAAACCCATTTTCAGCCTCTTGTATCCGTGATCTTGTCCTGATCATTACCCAACACTCATGACCATAGGTGAGGGTAGGAACATAGATTGACCGGTAAATCGAGAGCTTTGTCTTTCGACTCTGCAGTAATGCAGTCGCTGCACCGATTCCCTCACTTGTGAACAAGACCCCAAGGTACTTGGAGGGATTAGATAATTAGCTTAAGAGACAAAATTTTACAATTGTCACCTGTAAAATAAATATTTAATCTGAGCATGTTTATTTCACAGCTACACTGGAGGTAAAGTTGATGACGTGTCTTGACTAAAAACACAACAAAAATATGCACCAGTCCAAGCAGCATTCAAGCTTTTACCTGTTAGTTGATAGACGAACGCCCCCACCCACTAAGCCACTGTCGCTCGTGTGATGTAATTAAGAGCCTGGATGTCAAGAAAAGAGTTTGAAGTTTGTCTTTTAAGTAAACTAAAGTAACACCACTTCCAAACCATCTACTTGCATTAACAGCACTTGTTGAGCAAATACAAGGTAGATGTGGAGTGACTCATCTCTTTTAATCTAATTTTACATTTCTGGTTCATTCACGGTTCACTGGAACTATCCATCAGATTAATATTCATGAGTGCAATCGACTTTGGCTAAACAACAACATGCTGTAACTGTCTAGCAAGCACTTCTGTCATTAGCCGCTAGCTCAAGCTAAACAATGTGGACAGCAACGGGACTCATTTTGTTCTAAAAGCTCTTGGCAAAGAAAGAAGCCATTAGGAGCACGAGATGGACAAGCACAGATACAAGTCAGTGTACAGGGTGTACAGGGCTGTGGGGGCTGTGGGCACTGTGCAAGGTGCATCTCGGGGGCCCTGGGTTTGTCACAGCTTATTTTAGCCACTACAAATTAAAATATTAAACACAAAATAGTCCTAATCCTGTTTTGATGTGTGCTGACACTGGCAATGTTTGGACAATGTACATTTTTAAGATGGTAAATGTAAATAGTTACGTTTATGTAGCGCTTTTTTTATCTTGAAGGCACTTAACATTAACACTTAACCACTCACCCATTCACACACACATTCATACACCAGTGTATGAATACACTGGGAGTGAGGCAGGGTAAGTGTCTTGCCCAAGAACACAGTGACAGTATTTAACTGTGGGAGCTGGGATCAAAGCACCAACTTGTCGGTCAATGGATCATTCAACCAACAATGTTTATGGCTGGAGTGGCTTTCAAACCGCCAACTATACTGGACCGTACTTTATCGAGCGTAGCAGAGAGGTTAAGAGAAGTATAGCTTAAAAATGCACTATGTAGCTTTTCTGCTGGAGGGTCTGCCACCAGCTTGACTCTAGGGAGAGGCTATTGCTTTGCCTGGAATGTTGCACTGTATAGCTTTAAGTTTATCCATCTAAAAACAATAAGTATTTCTACAAAAGCGAGAAGATATAGCTATAATTTATGTGGAATAGGAACATTTATAAGTTTGAAAACATTCTTGCAAGATGTCTGAACATTTCATGAACTTTTCCAGTGGAAGATCCATGAAGCTGTGCTTGCTTTGCCAGGAAGGTTTGACAGGTTACCTATAGTGGCTGCTGGGGCCCTATACGTCTGTACCGCCTGCTTATGGGAGAAAACGGTTCTGGCAGTGAATCATTTGAGTCGTGATGTTTCACCAGCATTTCTTTGGCTGGAATTATTATTGAGGGCTACTTCATTGACTTACAAAATGCATCTACAATTAGCTGCTATATAATTGCTTTTGCTTCATTATTGATTCCCTGTCCCGTAATACATATAACACAACGGAATGGGGTTGTGTTATGCGTAAAATGTTAATCAGGATGCTACACTCAAATCCAGGATAACAAGCCCTGCTCCTCTGCCAAATGAAAAGCTTTGACATTGATAGCACATGACATTGTTTGGATACGGTCAGGGATGCCATTAGCTGTATAATTGTCTTCATTCAACCTTCAGTGTTTGCTCCTTAATTGAAATGGTCAAATAAAAGATTCAGTTATGGTTGTACACAGTAAGACACTGTTAAACAGAAGTGCATCGAAGCAATTATGCTTCTCAATGAAATTTGGTTCCAGTTTTCCTGTTTGTGTCGATGTCATGAAATTCATAATACAGAAGAAAATACAAAATAATTATAATTAAGACTAAAGAGGGCAGTGTGCATGTAGTGATCGATATCAATGATGCTATAGCTAAGTATTCATAGGGTCCAGCTTTCTGCCTATATGGGATATTTTGAGGCACTTTTGCTCATTCAAAAAATATAATATTTTGGTTTGAATTGTCAGTTGCTAAGGAAACAGTGCTAGATTTCCATCACTCTAAAACCCACGGGTAGGTTGCATTCACGTTCTAGAATTTGATCTAAATTCATCATCCACAAATGTTGAATCTTATTATTTGTTTGGGACCGGCTCCACAAACTTGCCATGTTAATCTTAAACCTTTAAGTTCTTTCAACGGACAACAATCATGTCTTTGGGGTTCAATAATAGTACCGCTTTCTGAAGCCATTGGAAATTGTTGACAGAGAGGACACTGAACTTGAACTTGAGCCCAGTAATTACAGGGAGAGATATTAACCATGCACCAGGTCAACAAATCTGCTATATGACCTGTCCTCCAGCTGAATTATAGAGATTCTAGCACAACCTTGCTGAGTCATCTTTTAAATATAAACCTCAAACCAAGTCAAATGATTAAATATCGTCTGAAAAAAACACCTTGGATTTATTTAGCGCCTTTCAGGATACTGTGCTGTACATAACGTTATTTATTCACTCCACTCTCACTAGTGGTGGGCTGCCCTTGGGGAGACTAACGGAAGCAAGACGCCAATCTGTGCCATCGGCCCCTCCGACCACTACCACTCACATGCACATCACATACATACGGTAAGTGAAGTGTCTTGCCCGTGGACCCAAACAATTCGCATTGATTGGAGCTAGGATTGAACCACCGACCTTTGGAATGGAGTGCAAATTTTACCTCTCACCCCACATATGAAGTGACTGTTTAGCTAATTTGTATGATTTGATTCAGACCTGATGCAATTTTGAGTCAGTATTGTGCAAACACGGCCAATCCCCAGTAATTACGTTTTACATCATTCTTTGTATATTTTTTATCATAACTGCACAATAAAAAAAATTGTCAAGTAGCTACAAGCTGGCAATTGTTAGCTCAACTTTGCTGCCACCAGAAACTGCACCGGTTTCAATATAAGTCATCTCTCTTATGTTGACAGACAGCAGGCAGAGAAATCACAGCTGCTGATGAACAAAGTGAGTACCCAATCCATTTTGTTTGAGTGTGACAGCGCCGGAGTCGACTTTATGAAGAACTGTAAAATAACACACATTTGTCACTGCAGAGGAACTCAATGTATTCACACACGAAATTGCACCCTGGTCAAAAGCATACATAATTATGTTTTTGATCAATTCAGGTACACGATGTCACTTTTTTTACAGATTGGGGGGTGGGAGCGGTCTTCCAGCTGCTTGTCACAGGAATACGTTAATGTTTCACTGCAACGTTACACAGTATGGCATCGGTCTTACATTTATTCCATTACAGGTGTTTTATTGCCAAAAGACACTTTGAAAAACATCACGAAAACCTATTCTTACTCGATACGTTTACATGCACACCAGAAAAACCGAAGACCAGGCCTAGTCCAATTGTAAACTGATTTATCATAGTGCATGCAACCTGAGAACTATGAATAAGAGGTGTCATGAATCGAATCTCAAAGATCCCAGTGTCACATCTGGAGAAGCCGATATGCACGGGATACCTGCTGCATGTAACTGCACGGTCTGATTTACATTGGCGCACACTAGAGATGTTCACTTCACGGTGTAAAAGCAGCTAGGCAAATAATAGACTTGTTTGGACATGTGCTCACCTGTTTTAGATCAGCAGCAACGACAAACTGTTTCCTCTCCACCAAGCATCAACCGTGCACACGCTGCTTTATTTTGGTCCTCTACGCTAAAGTGAAAATGACACTTACACTTTTGTTTCATTCACAAATGTTTGAGTAATCCTGATTTATAAATTTGTGTCTATACGTCCAAAGCTCAAATGTCCTGTTCCACCTTCTCATGTGGTGGTAGTTTTCAAGTTAACAGCTACCTTTTATCTGTAGTTCAGTAGAGATGGGCAATTCCAGGGCTGAAATCATCCATATGATTCGTGTGAAGGTGTATGGAGTTTAAAAACACAGTGGAGCACTTGCTGCATTACCACATGACATCGCAAAGTGGAACAGAGTGCTTTCTGTTTGAGAGAAAAACTCAGCCTAAATATGCAGGATTTGTGTGCTAAAGATGAGTGAATGAAACAAAACACAACTCCAGGTCTGTTTGTGATGAGGAAACAACATTATAACGTAATTCAAAAAACAGTGTAATATAGGCCCTTTAAAAAAAAAGTTCAAGATTACAGGAAGATGAACTTAAATATTGCACCACATAATGAAAAAAATACGCAAGTTAGTATAATTTATTGCAGATCCTGGCAAATGGTAACTCAAATCACTTAGGGAACTGATTTAGTGGGTTTTTAATGTGCGCAGACAGTTGATGATCAGACAGTTGAAAAAAGCCACCGTTTTAACTGTCATCTATGTTTATGCTGTATGTGAATATTACTGCAGGTGTGGTCAGTTC
>KN470452.1:37480-51870 GCA_000787095.1 Periophthalmodon schlosseri | reverse complement strand
ATTTGATTAAAGGAGACATTTTAACATATTTTTTATGACAGGACAACACATGTACCGTAAGGTTGAGTAATGACTAAAGACATTTTACAAATTGCTGTAGTTGCTGGCAATGGCGCTGGCATTGCAAAGGTGTCGCAAGTCCCACTGGCATATTGACAAATACTCCTGTTTCAAAGCTAAATAAGGTTTTAGATAGTACTTGATTGTATGATTGTGAAACTGGATGTGCATTGGGTTGGTTTGTTGGCGTTGTCATGTCAGTCGGCAAGGAAGAGAAATGTCTTTTTCGTCTCGTTAAGCTGAAGGACACACTGTTTCGTTTTTTTGACATTCCAGTGATGGCAAACCTCGCTTTGCAGTCGGAAAGTTATACAGTGTGTGCATGAATTCAACTATACAAAGAATTTTGTGGCGTGGATGAGTGGGTGAGAGTTAACCTTGCTTTCGTGTTGTTCATCTGGCTCTACCTTGACAGGAAACAGAGCTGGGACATTTTTGTCTAGAGGGATTCTATACCACTCTATCAAGCGGCGCTAAGACCTTTATTTGAGCCATGTATTATTACTGTATTTTAACTGCTCAGTGTGTTTAATATAATATAAATATTGTTATATTGAATTGAAATAAAGTTAAAAATTGACTGTTATCCTAAGCCAACTTTTTTGAGCTCTCTCCCATGTCATAGTGTAATGTTCCTTCATCAAAAACATGTCTGAAATGTTTTTATGAATCATTTGTGCCTGATAGAGTGATCTTGCGGTCTCTCCCAGGCACTATTCCGGGCACTTCCTTTCTACGTAACCAGGAAGCTCTTCCCATGCTCCCACCACACAGCCCATCCCTGCTCAGCCCTCAGCTCGTAAGAGTGAGCTGCAGAGAAACAGAGGGCCAAAACAAAACTGAAACTAATTAAACCTTTGAATAAGTTGCTTTTGGTGAATACAGCATTTTCAAACCAAAAGGTAGCGTGGTGATCTAAATATGCTATGTGTTAGCAATTAATTTCCCACAGGAGTCTAATGCCCCCTCTTTAAAATGGACCAACAGCAGCTTAAACAGTTTAAATTGAACTTCACTCTGTCTCCATTTGAGAGTTGGGAAAATTGATTACAGGGCATTAGTCTCTTTTACCCCAAGTTTGTAGGCTTTTGTTTTATGTAGCCTGGCTAGTTTCTGTCTTTTTCTCTTGCAAGCCGCCATATTTGTTTTGAGACAGAAGGACAATGCATTTGGCTCATCGGAATCTGAATTCTGAAGATAACACTGGACAGAAGAGGAAAAGCGTGCCATTTTGACGGGCCAAGCTAACGTAATGCTCTCTGTCTTGTTGCACATTGTCACATTATTTTTTCATTATTTGATGAACTAAATTTGAAAATACACTTTTTTTCTGTGACATGTCATATGAAGAATGATGCAATGCAGTGGAAAACTCTTGATGAAAACGACCTAAATGAACCTCAAAGTTAGCAAAGGCATGACGCTGTGTTTTTTGGGCAGGCAGAGGTAAGCTGAAAGAAAATTATTTAACACCTCGAAATGTGCTCAAATTTGCTGTGGTAAAGTAGTGATGCAACCAAGTGACACTAACTCCGCTACAGCAGAATGGAGCGCAACTGTGTTTGGAATTCACAATGATGACCATGAAAAAAATATACAAAAAAAACCTATGTAAGTAGTAGGTGGATAAGTGAGTACCCAATCCATATACCCAATTTTTTTCCCTAGTATTTGAGAAAAATTTGTCTTGCCTTACTACAGCCATATTAAGCAGCTCTTGAGGTCAAAATAAGTCAGCTGTGTACTGTCTGCATCTAATTATAAAGCGTTTTATTATCCGAGAATCAGGAAGTGCATATTTAATGAAGTGATGAATAATTAGGATGCTTGGAATTCAAAAGTTAAATGAGGAATAACTTAACTAGTTCATTTTTTTAAAACGTTTTTTTTTTAAATAGTAAAAATTGGGTACCACGCCTTTAAGTTTGTCACTCCAGAGGAATTTTAATCAATTTATGCAAACACAAATCATTCCTGTTCAAATGCACGCATACTTTTTTTCTTAATAGATTTAAAGGTGCACTATGTAACTTTTCTGATGGGGTGAATCTGACAGAATAAAAAATAAGTAAATAAAAATTGCTAGTTCACGGAGGAGGAACAGTAGTTGGTCATTGTTACTATCTAAGTGAGTAAGTGAGTGAGTAAACGTCCAAACACGTCTAATATTTCTCTGGCGATTTCTTAACCAGTGCAGTTGAACGCCTCTCCAAGCAGTTCTAATGTAAATCAGACCGGGTCTTTAAGATTCGAACCATGATACCTCAATCGTAGTTCCCAGGTTTACATACATTTTCAAAAATCTGTTTAAATTGGACTAGGCCAGTTATTTGGTTTTCCTGACATGCTGGTACGTAAATGTATCGAATTATGACTAAGAGAAAAAGCTACAAAAACCCTAATAAGTAGTAGATGGACCTCGTTGCCTCATATTAACCCTGCACTTTACCGGCTTGGAGTTGTCTCAAAGTTTGATTAGGCATCTTTGACGTGTTAAATGTTTGATTGCTCTCAGGCCAAGGTAGTGAAGCTTAAAGACAGAACTGCCAAAGAAGTCTTTTCGCTCCAGGGCCAAGGTGAACAGCACTTTCAGCTTTTAGTCAGAGATGTTCAAACACTGCTGGTTTTTGGGTCAGAAAGTTCTCCAGGATGCCTTGTTCTGAATAAATATTTAGCACACATGAACAGAAATGTCTTTTAGTGCCTCTAAATGTTGATGGAAAACTGGCAAGTGAGTTGTTTTGAGGTGAGTGGAAGATAGATTTGGGTTTCTAGTTTTGAATGGCCTCAAGCAAGTAGCATTTTGAAAACATTTCTGAAATTATTGCAGTTTGAGATCAGAATTTGTTTGCTACAAGGTATAAATTTCAGTATCAGAAAATGTGTTGATACATTCTGGGCAACCTCTATCTTAAAGGTGCACTATGTAACTTTTCTGGTGGAGAGGTCGCTGCTTGCTTGTCTCCGTGGATATGCTATTGCGTTGCCTGGAATATTCCGTGGTATGACATTAAACTTATCTATCCTCATGGAGACAAGCAGGTGATGCCACCAGTTCAGACCTATGGAGATCTAGGCCCACTCACAGTAAGAATTTATAAACGTATACCCTTAAATAAATGCAAGACAGGTAAGTCTAATGCCATACTGTGGAACATTTCAGGCAAAGTAATAGAGTCATGTGACCGAGCCTCAAAAATGAAAATGTTTTTAAGTGAACCTTTAATGTAGGGCATACTTTGTTTGTAATGTGATGCGATATGAGTAGTTTCAGAGCACAAATAATACATACATTAATAAAATATACTATAGAAACAGTAGGGGATGTTTTTGTGCAATGTATTTAAAGTACTTCCAAGGTGTTTTCATGACAAAATACATAATAGTGAGAGTAACTTAAAAGTCTTCAATATTATGGGATTTTAACCAGCTAATAATTGCAGCTTGTGCAGTTCAAAGGACAGAGGACTGTTTCATTGTGTGAAATGTGGTGTTTGTTTTTCCTGTATCCATGGAAACCGTGCAAGAGCTAACTAAGTTATGGATTATGGATTATGGTTAGTTATGGACCTCTGAGATGCTACATCAAATGCAGCATAAGACCTTCCAGAGGAAACGCTTTGAGGGAATGACCCATCATCTTCAACAGAAACAACAGAGTGGAGTAAGAGTGAGACTTAGAAGAGGCTTTCCACCTGCACCTGGCTGCCCCTGGAGGCTGACTGTGATGTGGGCTTTAGGACATAGAGGAGGGACACTTTTGTCCAGAGAACTGTTACTCCCCTCAAACTTCACTGATATAGGATCTGCTGACCAGACCTCCTATTAAGAAGCACTGAAACACAAAAGTGACTGAGAAGAGTAGTGGAAATGTGTCCTTCGGGATCAATAAAGCTATCTATCTGTTGCTGGCCTTTTATAGAATTCTGTTCTATAAAAAAGAAAACAAAAAGTAGAAGGTCAAGTCTACTATGTGCCATTATGGTAAAGTGGTGTGTTCGTTGTGCCATTTACTTACACTTGCACCACCTTTCAACTAGAGATAGACCGATATATCAGTTCGCAGATATATCAGGCCGATATTTGCACTTTTTTGTGTATCGGCTATCGGCCTTAACTCTCCTGCCTAGGCTAATATTTATTATCAACAACTGCTGCATAAAGCTTTATTTTAACACTTTAGTGCGATGATGGCATTCACAAAATGAGATTCCATTGCTCCATTATGTAAATTTGTAAAAACAGGGCTGTGGATGTCTTAAAAATAATTTGTATTGATTTTTTTCCTTATTATAGTTAAACTATGCAGAGCACAGAGACAATATTACTCTTAATATTCATTTAAAATTATATATTTGTGGGAAAAAATGATCAAAATCAGCCCTACATATCGGCCCAAAAAATATCTGCAGATCTTAACAGCCATTGGCTCCTCTGGATTCGGTATTCAGTCACTCTCTACTTTCAACCATTTAGCCAAAGTATGTTTGATCTTTCAATAGAGTATACATACCTCAAAGACCTTCAATTTTCCAGAAAATTTCAGTCAATTAATAATAATAATTGAAATTGATGTCGTAAAGGTTATTTCAGGATCCATGCTTACATACAGCTTCACGATTTCACTTATGTGTTACTGAGGACTTCTATAGCCTCCTTTCTTTGAGATTTGATGATGTATGAATTTCTAGGCAGATCGATCGGTTGACCGTAGATGCCATCAGTTCCATTAGCTACGCGGTAAGGCACTTAAACTACACAATTGCTACGTTTCGTTTTCAGGTGCTTTAGGCTTGGTGCTCTGTTGGTGGCCCTTTGCCAGATGAGCTCTTTTCTGATCAATTGAAATTGGCTAAGTGTGCCGCGGAGACATCCTGTAGGTTAAAATGTGTCAAATTGCGCGCGTCAAAACTAATGCGGGGAGTAAGTGCCTTAAGTGTGAAGAGAGGAGATTGCTTATTTCACACTATGGTTGCTTCCGGACAGCAAACTAGCGCACGTTGAATCCTTTTTGAAAAGTATTTAGACAATTTATGTCCCGTGAAACAAATATACAAAAGTGTAGTGTTATCTGAGGTTAAGAATGTCTCATACGTCATTGGACTCTCAGCTACTTCAGACAGTTATAAATACAGCACTGTCATTATAGCCATTCACACATCTCTCATTGTGCTCCATTCTATGGCTCGTTCCCTCATCCAAAACATAACAGCAGTTTGATTTTGTTTCAAGTAGACAGCTTTGCCCGATTTGTTCAGAAAATCTAGTGGATGAATCATTCACTCTCTATGGTATTACTGACTTTATTTGCACACGGAAAAGTCATTGACAAAAAGTCCTTATTTTGTGTGAGTGTCTTGTTGAAGACGTGATGCATAATGAGATAAAATATAAAACGTATGCAGGTTAAAGGGGCACTATATAATATTTCTGGAGGAGAGTACGCCACTTGAAGGAGACGCGCATGTGACACTGCAAGATCAAGTTACAGGTCTACCTATAAAAACACCTGAAATTGAATAATAGCAAGTTTAGAGCCATACTATGGAACATTTCAGGCAAAACAATAACATCTCTATGGAGACAAGCAGGTGGTGGACCTTCCTGCAGAAAAGTGACATAGTGCACCTTTAATAACACACAGACACATACACCACACTCACAGTTTGGCAAGGAGGCTGAAGTGTAGGGCTGCAACTAACGATTATTTTAGTAATCGATTATTGTTTCGATTAGTTGACAAGTCAAACGATTATTTCTATAGTACATTGATACTTTTAAAATACATTATAACCAAATAAAGGTTGAAATATGTTGACTGGAGGCTTCTAAATAGAGAATTTTTATGAAAAGGAGAATTTTTTTTTTTTTTTTTTTTTATATTTTTGGTTTCATAATGCATAATGTTTTTGTTTTTCAAAGGTTTGTTTATGTGTTTGAGAGTCTGCATAGCCCAGATAACGACTGCAATTATCAAAATACAATTAAGATTATTTTTTATATCCGACTAGCCATGATTAATCGATTAATCGTTGCAGCCCTAGCGTCTTGCCCAAAAGTCACAATCACAGTTTTGGACTAGCTTTGATTGACCTACCAACCTTTTGGGTTCGTGAGCAAATGTTCCGACCACTGAACCACTACCGCCCACTCACTACAAACTTAAAATTCAAAGTGCATTACGATTATGGCAAGTCGCTTGATCTGTAATGATGCAAACATCTAACACATTGACAAGCTTTCACTACACGCGGCTGCTAAATTGATCGGACAAAGCCAGTGCACGGAGGAACAGAAATTAATTTGAAAAGTTGAGCTTCTTACAACGGGACAGTGGAGTCCTTGTGTAATTATGTAATCCTAATTAGCAAAAAGGGGTCAGTGACACTTATTCAAGCAGGAAAAGATATGAGCGAGCATTAAAACTGGAGGCAGCTGGAGTCGGAATCCTGCCTGGAATAATGACGCACAGTACTGCTGAGTGCATAAATTCCACATTCGTTTCTCCCATAGGGGATTTGATTGCTGGCCATACAGTTTTAATAGTGCAAATTAGAATAACAATGAGCTATCGGGGTGTGAAAGAGCTGCAAGTTACTCAAGCAGTCATCACTCAGGCTGTTACAACTTTGTTCTAACTGGAAGTAATGGAGATTTAAGTTGCTCGTAAAACTCCTTTGAGCTGGGAGCTGCGGAGAAGATGATCTAGGCTATCTGCATGCTGCCTGCATACACTAAACATGTCACCAGGTTTTTTATGAATCAATTTCTTCTAAAAGCCTGACCATGTATGTTTCAAACCTCCAGTGCAAATTATTACTCATATAGTTCAGATGGCATGAAAATGTCACTGTAACTTATATGTCTTTTAAATCAGAGAGAGCAAAAGTTTTTAAATCCGGTCTTTGACTACGTTAAAATTCACCATGCCAAACTTTTTTGAGCTTTAAATAATGTTTATATTTCTTCATAAGCGCCATGCCTGGAGTCAAGCTTTGAGTTGCGTTGAGCAGCCGTTAAGCCTTCAGCTGTTTTCTCTCCAGAGCTCACAATTCCTGTGTTTTTAAAGTATATTCACATTTATAGAACTCATTCTGATCATTTCACTTTTTCAATTTGCCTTCACGATGCAGCTAACTATGGAAGCCCATTTCTGCCAGGAAATCAAAAATAGAAGCCATAGAAGCCATAGAAGTCATAATTGCGCATTTTAAACTCACAATTACAAGTTTTAATCTCATAATTGCTAATTTAAACTTCATAATTAATGCACCTTTTTCTGCTGAGTGTTGTATTTATTGTATTTACTGTTATGTAGAATTTTTTACTTCAGCAGAGAATGCCAGAGTGAACCATTTTTCATTTCTTATAGTACCTAGTACTTTATGCACATGAAAGTAAACTTGAACATTGAAATTGTTACGTGACATTTTTGAACCGTCCATGTATGACCCAAAGATTAAAAAAAAAATAAATCACAGTGGTTAGAACAGTAGGCGGGGGTCGTGGCTAGGTGAAAACGTGAATTTTCTGAGCATTCAAGCCCAGAATGCAAGACAATACAGATGTCTGTGTAATCCCTCAGTCATCCCGGTCTGATCCATCGCAAAAGAAAAATCAAATCTGTCAGCTGGACAAAACGTTGTAGGAGTGAAGACGTTTCGCTTCTCATCCAAGCCGCTTCTTCAGTCCCGGTCAGATTACTGGTGGACACTGCCTTATATCTATCTGAAGGGAGGAGCTAACAACAGTGAAACTCAAAACACCTATTGTCTGCAGTTTCTGTTTGACTATACCTCCTTTAAAATATGTGAGCAAATTGATTTCCCAAACCCTCTTTTTTCTCCATTCCTTCAAAGTCAAGAGCTTTTCTTTTGGTCATTAGTGTAGAATTGCTTTCAGGTATGTCCCAAATGTGAGAGCTTATACGGAGGAGAAAATCCAATGAGTCTCTGGCAGATGAGCGCGCACAATTCCTCCATCTCGCTCCAAGAAGACGGCCAAGCTCCGGATCGACATAATTCCAATTAGCTCATGCACGGGTCCGGCCAATTCCCCTCCCCCAACCTCCCTCCGCAATGCCATCTACGCCAAGGTTTTCTGCGGTCCCTCATCTCTTTTTGCCTCCCGTCTTAACCCAAGCCATTAGTACAACTTGTCTTACCTCCTCTGTTACATTATGCACTGCCAATATCAAGGCGTAATGGCAACCAGCCCTAATCAGGATATTCCAGGGGGACTTTCGGCACCCGTCTCTCAAATTTGGAAGTGAATGTATTGGCGTGTTGCTTCTCACTGTGGCAGAATGATCAGTTCATTTTTTCCACAGCGATGTTCCAAATCTGAATCTGAATCTTGTGCATTGTCTTTTTCAAGGACCAGTAGCTAATTTTAATGACTTCTTGTCAAGCTAAATGCTCGTTTACGTCATGTATTGTATGGTAAAAGGAGACTATAAAGTATAAAATATTCATGTTACATAGATTTTCTTGGGTAATAACCATAGACTGAATATATCTATAAATGGACATAGCTAATCTGCTAGCTGCCGCGTTCCAAATAGGAAGTGATTATAGGCGCACTTCCGGCTCCATCGACTCCAATTCACTTTACATTAGACAACTGTCGCCCCTCTCTCTGTAACTGCTGCTGTCAGACTCGTCATTTTGGTCTTAAAATGTTTATATTATCCCGCTCTACAGGATCCTGCTATTTTTATTTCACTATTGTGTTTAAAACTCAAGATATGAACATTAATAACTGACAAATCAGGAACCTTCTTTCCCCAAGGTTGCTCGCTAGTTTTAACAACAGGTTTGATTGACAGCATTGCTATGTGCCCGCCCCCTGCTAATCCAGCGCTGCGAGCGGGAAGGGGCGTTACCTTCAATAGCCTTGCACCGGATTAGCTCTTTGGTTGCTATGATACTCGTGGTCGGAATTCCAAATATGGAATTTGGCTCCAATTACACCCCTATAACTGCTCCAGCCTCGATGAGCTTCATTTGACTGGAGCCGAACACTATGGGTGACATCACACTCCCTTAGTCCACTTCTTTATAACCTCTATGGTAATAACCAATACAGAAGCTACTGACAGGGTCACCTTTTTTCATCGAATCAGGCACATTATTCGCTAAGAATCCCGGGAAACCAACTGCCTGACACTATCCCAGCCATATAATCCTCTGTCATGCTGCATTTTCAAGCGTGACAAAAAAGCAAATAGTAAGCAGAGATTGGAGAGGAAACTGCATGACACTATCCCAGACAGTTGTTTCTCTGTCATGGTGCAATATCATAATGGCTGAAAGGACTGTGGGTGGGACTAAAAGTTCAAACTAAAATATACTCCTGACTCATGGTTTGAAAATCAGGTACAGGCCTGATTTTTTTTCCCATGTATCTGAGCAAAATTTGTCTTACTCCAATACAGATATATTGTATAAGCAGCTCTTGAGGTCAAAATAAGTCTAAAATAGGAAAGGTTTTTTTTAATATATATAAATTGGAAGTGTGTGTGAGCATGCTAGTTGTTGTTAGCTATACCGTCATGGCGAAACTCCGCACTAGTCTCTGAGAGTTGTGAAAAGACTTTATAAACTCATTGTGGTGAATAATTAGGATGTTTGGAATGAATAAGGTAAGTGGGGAATAACTCTGCACCGTTGATTTAACAATTTAAACTATGAACTAGTTCTGTTTTTCACGTTTTTAAGACAGTAAAAATCAGGTACAGTGCCTTTAAATCCTATCTCTGAGACAGGCACCTACTGTGAGTCGCTATCGGGGTGGAATCAGGAAAAGCTTTTAGTTGCGTGAAATCTAGGAGAAGTAAAGTAGCATGTCTTTCTTTGCTTTGTTCCACCGCTGCTGCGGCTGTTGCGCGTGATTTGCGGAGAGCCTTGTAATGCAAATTGTGCCTGGAACAACAAAAGAGCAGCGAAATACAGTTCACGCTAAAACATCATTCTTTCTTGTGCACCTTTTCATGTGCTTGCCTGTTCCAAATGTATTCTGTTTCAGCTTGCTTTCAATTCAGCCAGAACACAATTACTAGTAAATTGTGTTCTGGCTCAATTGGAAATTCAACAAATGGTGCTTTAATATTTAGTGTCAAAAGTGTTATTGTCATAAACTGTATAAGCCAATTTCATCAATCAACAGCCCATACTTCTATGTTTTAGACAGTGCTTTGTATATATTGCCAGAATCACTGATGCTTGTCAACAATTAACACTACAGGCGTATCTTGCCCCCGGTCTTAATACAGCAGAGTTATTGCTGACAGTGTGGGGTATGGAGCTGTAAACAAAAGGTGTGCCAAAATATCAGGTGGTGTGGAGCAAGTTGAGGGCGTGGTGTGGCGCATTCAGTGAATTGCTAGAATCGTAAAAATAAATATCAAACTAATCCACCGAAAAATGCGCACTGAAAAAACATATTCAAGGCATAAAAAGCCGTCTTTTATTTGGAAATGTGTTATAATGATAAATGCATAACAATTCAAGGGCAGGTATGGTGTCAAATGTTTTGAGAGTGTGTGCACACAGACCCGTAAATTGTCGGCTACTTCTATTTGTGATACTATATATGAAAATATGAAAATATGAAGAACTATAGCATATTTAAAACATTTTTGCACTCCTCGAGCCCGGGAGAGGCCTCAAGCATCAGTAACCGTGCTTGTGGGGGTCCCAGATAAAAATGTGTGTATATGAACTATTGGTATATACAGAATATTTGAAAACTAAATTAAAGACTTTCCTCCGGGATGTGCTGTACAGATGCCCTCCCCGCCACAGAGCACAGCCCTTTGCCCGCTCCATGTATTGACTGAGCGCTGCTCTACAGTTTGGTTTGATCTGGATCTATACAAAAGCTGCTCATTCACACGAGGCTGTTTACAGCGCTTTCCTAAAGTGTGTCTTCTTACCCTGTTTGCAGTCCTAGTGATGACGGATTTCCTCACATCCTTTTGCTCTTTCTGTCATCAGCTCCATTTCATTTTGTGACTAAACTATTCCGATTGTGCCGCTTAGGTTAGTTTATAAAGTTAGATGCCAGTAGGTAGGCTAGCATCAGAACTGTAAACAACTCTGCATGGAGCCGGGAGCAGGCTGAACCTCTCACAGATGGGAACAGAGCGCTGAATCAGGCGGCCAAGTACAGCCTCTTTACGCCAGCGCTAACGTTGTGTTAGTAGCAGAAGTCCGATCTACCTCGTTAATGCTACTGCTAGTGACCGGGGGCAAGATACGCCCCAATGAGTTTGTTTTCAAAAGTGGATTGTCTTTGGCTGCTGTCTTATAACCAAAGGAGGCTGTTTATCTGTCAGGGTTTCCACGTATGATAATACAGAAATAATAGTTCTACATTCAGGGACACTCCAACCCAATTTCTTCACACAAAATGAATCCTGCAGTGACAAAAAAACAAGATTTATATTTTACAAAAATTAGCTTATGAGCATTCGTTAGATTTGATTAATTCTTTTTAAAAGGGCCAGTGCAATTTCATAAAACACATGATTAAACATGAGTATAAAGCCAGAATTAGCCAAAAGACTATTTTTCATCTGTTATCCTCTGGACTTAGACCAGTGATTGTGTTGGTCCAGCCCTCTGCCACATGCCTGGATTTGAATGTGGCCCTCTGGAAATAATACTTGCCCACCCCTGGCTTATATTAAGCATTTTTCAGGCTTATCAATGGAACATTATTCATATGTGCATTTAGAATTGGCTTCGTTGAATAATTAAGGCACTTTGCCTGGCAAGGCCAGAATGATATCTCGCTGTGTTTTTTATACAGAGGGATTTAAATCTGGTAACCACGCCTTAAGCCAGGCTCAAATATGGTTTTATTTCAGTGACACGTGAAATGAAGCTCATTGGTCTCGCCTCATTTTGAATAAAATGACACTTTTCTCACCTCAGATTAACAGAGTTCTGTGCTTTGCTCATTGATTTTGCAGAAATATGCAATGTTTTTCAGTCCCATGATGTATTTTTCACAGAGAATGAACGGTCCCTGATTGGCTAAACCACCTGCCAACGCCCATCTAACTCTGGTAAGTTCAATGGTGACCAGACTGACATCTTTGTAATGTATTGAGGAAGTGTGCGTTCTGGATCCGAGGCACTGTCATGAGTTTGGTCTGTTTGACGTCTATGCTCATTCTGTTGTTTACATTTTTATCAGACCATCAAATGCAGATTGACACTGACCTTTTCAATACACGTTCAGTGGATACCAAAAGTATACACAACATGGCTGAAATCATGTCAAATGAAACAGAAATAACATAAATTGGAACTCTAAAAGATGTAAATTTTCAGTCAAAATAATACACAATTTAAATGAGCATAACATGATTACAGACCTTGAAATTGATGGAAATAATTCACTTGTTTTTTTATTATAATTCTGTTGTGACTTTGCCATTGGAAATTGGATAATTTCTTTCTGACGAGGTTCATTTGGCAGGCATTAAACTCTGATTTTGAAGTTGCTGTTGTCGCTGGAAGTCATTTCAAAGTAACAGTAACAGCCCTGTAGCGACAACCAGATCAATGACTTTAGTTTGTGCCATAAAAGGTTGACATGTCCAACACAGATGTCAGATAGATGTCTCTTGTCACGGTGTGAGGCTGTCAATAAAAGCCTGAAGCCATTCGAATTGTGTGCAAACCATGAGGTGTGTTAGTTGGTGCAATTTTAAAACTCACTACTTTATTTTAAAGTAGTAATGATGGTAAAATGCCTCATTTGTAAGGCACTTTTCAATTTTATTTGGTCACTCAAAGCACTTAATATCAAGGAATCATTTGCACGCATATTCATACAGCCGTTAATGCAGCGGCTGGAGGCAAGGGGGATAAAAAGTGTTTGAATCATAAAATACTTTGGCTTCATTAAAGGACTCATATTATGCAAAACTGGCATTTTTGAGATGTTAATTATAGTTATATTGTTGTTCCCTCATCAAAAACATACCTGGAGTTGTATTCAGCTTCATTCACGCTTGTTTCAGTAACTCATTAATCCAAAGTAAGGTTCTCTGAGCGCTTTGCATTTTGCCCGTTTAGTTGTGTCAGTGATAAAACTCCAGACTTTTCCTGCACAAATTTTAAGCCCGTTAACCATCACCAGACTTATTCTAAGGTCAAACTGGGTTCATGGCTTTATTAGCAAAGCATTTACTGGGGATAAGAGCTTCATATGTTTATTTTTCATTGTTTATTCCCATTGCTGACAGCAGGGGGAGCTCCTAAATGCCTCTAATGGATATGAAGTTGAAGTTTATAATGTATATTTTCTAACATTGTATACATTAAAAGGGAAATACATATGTCGGCACACATATTCCTCTGTACTGTCACAACATAAGGACTGATTGCAACTGGGAGGGCATCTGGAATAAATATATATTGTAGTGCAACCCATGTGCAAACCCTTAATGACCAAGGTAGCAATACAAAATGACTAAAAACGGATTGTAACTAGCACTTTTCTTCTTGGACCATGTTTTCTGAATTGTCAGATTTTCAAACCAGATACAGATTTGAGTCTTTGTTGTGAATACCACAACTCTGACAAAACAGAAATAAGCCACGGCAAAATATGTTTTCCAAAATTGCCTTTTCATATTACAAAAACACAAAGCAGCGGAAAAACAAATGATTAAATGTTTTGCTCGAGGACAAACAAAATACAATGCTTTTTTGGACTTTAAGAGCATTTGATGAAATAGCTTTTTGGAAAGGTCATCATGAAACCACAGTTCTCTGAAGCTGAGAACAACTCAGCGCTAACTCTTTGTCCTGGAAGTTACCCGTGAAGACAGCGCTGCCTTAAACTTTCCCTTTGAATTATTAGTGGACTTTAAGCAAAACAAGTCCGGTCTCCAGGGATGTCAGACAAACTGGCTGGATGGACTTCAGCTCTGCTCGGGTCCAGTGTGGTACCAGCGATCAATGCACATTTCTGCATTTAGCCAAAACCTGAACAAGATCAATGCACATTTAAAGCTCTGAGAGGTGTTTCAAATCAGGTGCACCTCAGGACATCTGCATGCAACATCTGAGGACATAAGAACTATTAAGCATAGAACTCAGATGTAATTATTGGTTTGGGTTGGGGAAATGCAAAATTAGAATATCATCAAGTACTTACAGTGGCGAACCTAAACAGATAAAAGTAATATGAAGTAACTAAATAGTGTTGTCAGAGTAGAAACATTTCAAACTCGATTTCGATAATAAGGAACAGACTCGATACTCGATACTGATTCCGATGCCACGATGAAAAAAACAAAAAACACTCTT
>KN470452.1:0-37338 GCA_000787095.1 Periophthalmodon schlosseri | reverse complement strand
CACTCTTTCTTTAGACAATAGACAATGTATTTTTCAACCTTAAATTGCAGTACTTTCTTTTTATATTCCCATGTGGTCTTATATCTGTGTAATCCCTCAGTCGTCCAGGTAGGTTCCATGTGGCCTTATACTTCTTCTGATACAGCTCAAGATTTTCAGGAAACGTTCAATTCTATCCTGTGAATGATACTCGATACTAGTTTTAGTATCGATTAGAAGCTGATTTTCGATACTTTTGGCAACTCTATAACTAAATGCATAATTGTCACTTTATTTCATGGTATTTGCAATATTTTTACTTGATGACTCAAACTGCATGGAATTAGCAAGACTCTTGTGCACGTGTGTATTTTCCGTCTCTAAAAACACATTTATGCAATTCAAATAAAAAGAATGGGAATTTGCAGTGTAATCTTTCCAAAAAGGGTATATGGTGACATTTCTGCACACTTGTTCTTCTGAGTCAAGGCATTTACAGGTTGATGCTGTAATTTCGCCTGAATATGGTAATCAGGATAATTGTCAACATCGCCCACCACTACAGGATGGCTTCTTGGGGTGTTGCGCAAAGATGTAACAACACCTTTTGAAAATCACAATAAAACTTAAAAATATATATTGTTCAGACTAGAGATTTTTGAAAAAGCCTCCAAAACATTGCACATTATGTCGACATATTAGCATTTAGCATTTAAGTTGCAACAAAGACGAATTGTGTTTGGCAGTAAACAAACCAAAAAAATCTGGATTGTCATGTAATTAATCAAACTGATGTAAAGCAAAAATGCTGTAGTAATGAATATACTAAAGTACACACAATATGTTTCAAACAAGAGGTGGGCTGATTATGGAAATGTGGATATACTGATACTGACAGGGATATCGAAAAGTATCAATTCTTTTTACTATCAACTAATACAATTAAAGTGATGTTTTAACACATTTCTGTTGGATTTGACTAATACTGATACTGATACTAATACAGAATATTATATCGGGATACTGCAAAAAAATAGCTTCATAATAACATTAAAGGGGCTGATTTTATTTAACTAATTCATGTTAAATGGTTTGCAGTGGTCTGAAGTAATTCCTTAAATTATACATGGGTGATTCTAATTAGGGATACATTTCCCTCCAATACAAAACAAGTTTGTTTGGTTTTTTTTGCTTAAGTAACGGCATATTTTCAAAAACAGCTTTAACAGTTTGGATAAAGCAAGAACAATCTATGCATTTTCCTTCAAAGCATAAAAAACAATCATGACTGTATCTCACCAATGTCAACTGGGTAACACTGATTTTATAATGGGTCTATGGGAATTGCTACCCGGTTGACGCGTTACCCAGATGATGCGTTACCCAGTTGACATTTTGTAACATTTTAGGATGTTGTTCTTATTATAGAGGTCAGAATACCTCCACATTACCTTGAATCATTCTTGTCATTAAACTTATTCCATTCCTGTTAGCAAATCTAAAATCTAATATAATTCTACACAGATATGTGTGTTATCCAGTTGACGACTGAAAAGTTTTGAGGGTGGGTACACAGTAAAACAGGATGATTCTTTCAAAGAGCTGGGTTAAACCTGAGCAGTCTCCTTTCAAATATCACTCCAGAAACGCCAAGGCTTCATTGAGGTGTTGAGTTTGTGACTTTAGAGCAAACCATTTGCAGTTTTATGAAGGATTATCCAAGGCATTACCCAGTTGACAAAAAAGTTTTGGGAAGCACACAATAAAGAATTTAATATACAAATAATGAGCACAAAAGACAGCATTTTCTACTAAGATATGGATTTTGAGGCTTATAAATTAAGTGAAACTTTGAAATTTGAAAAGTGGACTTCACAAAAATGCTATTTACCATATAAATGGATTATAATCAATAATGCCATCAGGTCCCCTAATTTTGTCCAAAGACGGGGTGATGGTCCAATGTAAAGCTGTCATGCCTCACTCAGGCTGCACCTGGTCCATCTGTGACTCCTGTGTCGGACTGGTTTAGTTGCGGTGTGACACTCACACGAGAACCGGAAGCTGCACACAGAAACCATGTGTTCACGCGATAACTATTTACTTATTAGGGGAAAAGGCTTGCGGTCGGCTCCGGCGTCCGGCAAAAATAGAATCCAACGGATATGATCCGGAACTGTCTGAGCTCCTCCCGTATTTTGTACTAAATGGAATACTTGTGGCCACCAGACCGGAGCTGCACCATGTGCAGTCTGAGCCTGGGGTCATTGCTTCAAGGAAATAATTGTACAATGAATAAATACAGCCAGCAGACATGAAATGTACCCCTAATTATAGAATCACCCACATTTCAAAACGAGTTTATAATGCTCTAATTAGATGCAGACAGTTCACAGAGGACTTATTTTGACCCCAAGTGCTGCTTATACAATATATCTGTAATGGGGCAAGATACATTTTGCTCAAATACAGGTACAGGCCTTTTAACAATGTTGGAGAAACCTTGTTAAAACCTTACTTCAATTTGATGGCACAAACAAAACTATCACTATTTGAAAATCATAATTAGTTTACAAACAAGCACAATCCCCATGTTTGTTCAACTAAATGCCAAGTTGTTGACATCATGTGCACGGATATTCAGGCTTTTGCAAATATGATCTCCCAAGATTACAGTGGATATGCCTTGTTTTTACGGCATCTGCACTTTTCGTCTTGCTATAAACAACACAAATTGAGTGCAGGAAAAGTATTACAACAATCTACAGTGGCACAGTGGGTTAAGCATTTCCTATGGACTACAGGGTAGTTTAATCAAATCTCACCCAAGCATTTAATGTTGTTGTGTCCCTAAATAAGATTCCTCACCCCAATTGCCCAGTCACAGTGAGGTGGCTGCTTCCGACCAGCGTGTACCACCCATATGCCTTTCTCATTGTGTTTTGTATAAGAAGCCTATCTGGTAACACTCCATATGGTTTTATTACCTCTGCTTATGTTTTTGCCAACCCATCACAGCAAGGAGGCGAGTTTTTGCAATTTTAACACTTTTTAAGAATATGCAAAGTTTTGTCCTCACAGATCAAAACTAATTATAACAATATTTTTGAGGACTGATAATTAGGTGTACATTTTAATTGTCCATAAGCACTTTTTACAACTTTCAGAGACCAGAGTGGAGTTTTGTTGTGACAGTAAAGCTAAGAACTGCTAGCATGCTAACCACGTGATTATCGGGCAATAAAAGTGTTATGCTTTGATGCAGACAGCACACAGTGGACTTATTTTGACCTCAAGAGCTGCTTATACAACATATCAGTAGTGGGACAAGGGAAGTTTTTCTCAAATACATGGAAAAAAATCGCGTACAGGGCCTTTAAGTGTTTACTTCTGCTATTTATTTATTGGAGCTCTTTTTTTTTAATTATTTACAAGGGGTTACTGAGATTCTCCCGCTTTAGGGTTAATGTACCAGTGGCTGTCAATATTGTAATTTATTGTGATATAATAGCAATTGATCACACTTCAAAATGTATTATCGAGACAGGCCAACTCTTTTGCATGATTTGCATTTTAATGACACAAAATTGAAACAGGAACAAAAGCTCTAAAAGTCTTACTTAAGGTCTTTTAAGAAGCAATCTACCAGATGTTTTCTCTTTGTCTTTTATTTTGCATCTGTTAATTCGACCTTACAAAATCTAGCACTTGCAAGGCAACCAACAATACCTTAACACTTGACTTGCTACTTTCTGGTTGGTTGGTGAACATATTGACCTGGCCAGGACATGCAAAGATGAATTCTCGCGATATTCCATCTGGCCAGGCTCCCGCTGTGTGACAGGGCACGGGCCACCGCTGGTTCTGAACAATCACAGGGCCTTATTTTTGCAAGTGCCTTTTGCATTTGTGGATGGAAATATGTATGTGCTTTTCTTTCAGCTGGATTTAACAAAACTTTTGTCGGCTTGTTCCACTGTTGTCAACCTGTCTTCAAATATTTGTCACGACGTTCCACGTTTTCCCGATCCTTTTCAGCGAGAGCCGTTTCAGATTGATGTGTAGAACTCAATTCGGAGTACTGCACATATCAATCTGGCGTTAGTCAGGTTATTGCTGGGTTTCAGATGACTTCACAAGATTCTATTGACCCATAATATTTAATACAGATGGGTGCAGCTAAAATTTGATACTTTTTGGTCTGGTCAGAAATGATGAGGTTCAGCGTTTGTGAATTCACCTTTTAGATATTTCAGGGCAAAGTACAATGTAATCAATAGAGCAATCTGGCTCTTGCCCCCCCATCTGGGACTACGACACCATCTCATTCTAGAATCTGAAAACCACCAATACAACTATATCATGAAGACAAAATCCAAACATAACCCTTCAACTTGCAGATGGATGGAGCACGCGAAGCAGCCTAAGGTAAAGCCTGCATTGAGTCTTATTAAAGAGATAATGGGTCCGTCCTGAGGGCAAGGGAGGACACGTACGGAGAGCTCCACTGTGAGGCCTCAAGCTGATAAAAACCCATTCATCTGCACCTCACACAACGCCTATCAATAACAGCAGTCTGCCTCCAAAATGCACCGGGTTTTTATCTGCCAACCTGGAGCTTATGCTGAGTCATGGTCGAAGAAATGTTTATGCAGGTATTACGCCGTCTCCTCTTTGTATTCCCACAGCTTTTATCTGTTTAGGTTTGCCACTGTAAGTAAAATGGGAAATTAGCCCAATGCAGTTTTAATAGAATTCAATTATGGGGCTGAGTGGGAGATAGGGTAAGGGATTTAAACAAGTCTTTCTGCAGGTAAAACAATCAGCATTTTGACGTTATATGAAAATGAACGGGGATTGCTTTGAATAGCGCTCTTCACATTATTTGACAGTTATTTGCAGTTTATTCTTATGGGTTTGATCATGGTGGCACAGTGGTTGAGTGGTTAGGATTTGTGCTTCATAGAGAGATAGTGCGAGGTTTTATTCCCTGACCCGGTGCTGAGTTTGTCAGTATCTGTGCTCACCTGTTTTACCCATTAACTTAAAACATGCACATCCCCCAGCTAGGAGCCTTAAGATTAAAAGTGCATTGCGTATTTTTGGAGATGCTATTGCTTTGCATGTTTCTTAGTATGGCATTAAACTGCTATCTGGCATTTATTTTACTACGTGTACTTGTAAAGCTCAAAAGTACCTTGAAAAACATGTATTCTTATTGTAAGCGGGGTCGCCTCTCCACAGACAGGACTTGTAACATGGCCCATTGGTGCCACCTGCATCTCCATGGTGATAGATAGATAGATCTAATGCCATACTCTGGAACATTCTGGAGATAAGCAGGTGGTGATGCACACACTGGAAATCTGTAGAAGGATCCCACTTTTCTTGCCCTTTTTTTTTTTTTTTTTTTCAGCAGTATTGAAGGATGGGTAAAATGCAACAGAAACTTTTTCATATGGGAACAATAACCTCTCGTCTGGCATTTGCTCATGAATTTTATCTACAAAAGCATGACAAGGTTCCTCTGCAGGTATGAATGCACAATTGATTGTTGTTGAAGTAGCTTGTCAAAATAGCTGGTTAAAGAATCTATGGCTTTCAGTCTATAGCTATGGCACAATGATCAGCCCATTTTGATTTAATTTAGCATGTACTCCAAAGAACTATAATTTGATTTGCCTCAAGTATGCATCAACTAACATGGATTTCTCTATATTGCTTTGAGAGCTTGGTGTCCATAGTAATCCCAGTGGTGGAAAGAGTACAGAACATTTGTACAAGTAAAAATTTGTACTTGGCAAAAGACTTACACATGAAAAATTCGACTCGAAGTTACTAGCTACAGGTTTGACTCTGAGTCTCCCCTCCCTTTGCTCTCCATGCTAAGTGCATTTCGCTAATGAAACTACTGCACATCACATCAGGTTTGTGAAGTTGTAGTGTATTGTTTTGTGTCATGCTTTTGTATACTTATGGAGAATTGCCGTGCGGGATCATGGGTGATGTTGACTTGTGGACTGAGCACTGGACAGAATCTTACAGCGAACCATAAGGAGGGTTCAAACAGGGCCCGGGAGAGATCACTAAATTACTCAAACATGCACAGATGACATCTAAAACCTCTTAAGGCATGTTTTTGACGAGAGAACAACATTATAGCATGGCTGAAAGGTCTAAAAAGTTTATTTTGCATAATACCCCTCTTTAACATTATATAAAAAGTCACTCTCAGAACTTGCAATTGAAACTTTCAAAGACATATGTTATGTTACTTTTCCATGTGCTATGCCTTTTCACAATGTACTCATCCTTTTCTTTTGTTTAGAAGAACATTGGATAGTATTTGTTTTCTCACATTCCTCAGTATTAGTCAGGTTCGTCAGTATTGTTCTGGCTAGTTCTGTTGACATTGACCTTTGTTGCTATGTCTGCGTTGGAGTTCTTGCCTACAGTGTCGTTCATTTTTTTCTTTTCTTTTTAAACAGACAGCATATTCTTCTAGTATTGTACTGTATTGTACTGCTAAATATATTGTACTCATTTATTGGCCTCAAGTCACTCGAGATAATTGCTGTGACATCATCACATTGGTAAAATACATTGTTTAAGTACTTGTCAACCTTTGCTAGTAGAGAGTTGGTGTTTTGGCACTTGAATAGCAATGTGTATATACATTGACATACGACTTACCAGAACCCTGTCAGAGCTGAAGAAGCTACTTGAATTTACTTATTTATTTTAGCTGTTTGTGACGTAAATGTATTTTTAGCTCCCCCATGTCTAGGGCAGTGATTCTTAATCTTTTTTACACTAGGTACCACTAAAGTAAAATTGTCTGTGTATGTGCTACCAGATCTTACTCTGGTCTAGTAAAACTATTCTAGGTCTAAAATGGGGCTAAACCAGGTCTAATTGACCGTAATTCAGCACATAGTAGAGGACCTTGCTCACATACCACCAGAAGGAGCTCGCTGGTCTATGGGAAAGATTTCATTTTAAACCTACCTGTTGTGTAGAAATGATTTAGAAGTAAACAAAGTGCACACCATGCCAATCAGTCATCCTTCTCCAGTAAAACGTTTCATTTTCGAAGCCATTGAAACCATAACTGCTTTGGACAAGTGCTGTTTATTGCACAGTTGTTGCAAAGAGTAGCAGTTTTAAAGATGTTTTCATGCGTAATATACAGAGCTATGTTTTGCTAAGCACAGATAAACTGCAGTCCGTGTTTCCATGCAGAGCACACTTGGATGATATACTCACAGCTTGATTAAGCCCTCAAAGCACAGCAGGGCTTCTAACTTAATGTGATTCTACATCCAAGAGAGGAGGGCCACTGTTTGAGGCAATAAATGCTAATAATCCTGGCTTGGTGATCTGCCAAAAGAGCTCTGGCTGCATGCTCTTTTGACACAAGAGATGAAAACACAATGATACACTACTTATGGATATGCAATATATAACAAAGCGTTTAAAGCGCACTTGACAGCTTAGACTACTCATTTCACAAAAACATAGTTAACATTAATATTTTTCTATTATCATTTTGGTGAAATTGTTCATTTTACTTACTGGTTGGACAGGGGCAGCAGATGTGACATAAGTAGGGGTAATTCCATAACTGTAAACAAGGCCCAAAACGTGTCTAAGGTTGTTTTCACATTCGTTAGTGCACTCTTTGGACCGATCCCAGTGCACACTAGATTTAGTTCTGTTTACTTCACTTTTGGGTCGGTCTTGTTCACATACCCCGCGCATCATTTACCCCAAACACTGCACCATGAACCACATGAGAGGCATCAGCTGATTGCCAAATTTATTTCCGTGACAACGAGCTTCAAGCCGAGAGCCCCATGAATACACACGCTCACTAAAAGCAGGGAAAAAGCTTTTTGAATGAGACACAGACAGAACAAGGCTCACCTGCGCAGACAGACCGGCTCCTGGGTGCGAATGGAACCGCTTCGAGACCACCAGTGATAACTAAAAAATCAGCCATATGCACTTTAAAGGTCATATATTACATAAAATTGACTCTTGTGAACTTTAAGCCATGTTAGAATGTTATTACCTCCTCAAAAACATACCTGGAGTTGTGCTTTGTTTCATTCAACATGTCTTTAAGCCATGTTAGAATGTTATTACCTCCTCAAAAACATACCTGGAGTTGTGCTTTGTTTCATTCACACATGTTTAAGTAACCCTTTATTATTGGTCTGTCTACATCTCCAAAACTCAAAATACTCTGATGTCATGAAACGGTAGTTGTCAAGTAAACAGCTACCTTTTGCCTTTAGTTCAGCAGAAATTGGTAATTCCACTGCTGCGATTATCCAAATGATTCTAGTGGAGGTGTATGGTGTTTAAAAAGTGGAGCACTTCCTGTATTACCACATGACATCAGAAGGTGGAACAGAATATTTTCCGTGGGAGAGAAGAACACAGCCTAAATATGCAGGGTTTGTGTGTTAAACGTGTGAATGAAATAAAATACAACTCTGGGTATGTTTTTGATGAGGAAACAACATTATAACATAGATCAGAAAGTAGTGTAACACAGGCCCTTTAATGTATGGCCGGCTACATACGGCAGAACAACTTTTGGAAATCTAATTGTATTTTCTAATATTTGTTTTTTGTGTGAGCTACTGTGTCTAAGTAATTTCCCTTGTGGATCAATAAAGTTTGTCTAAGTCTAATTTTCTGGCAAGCTTGGCAATTGCGGCAAATGTTTAAATGATGGAATTCTGTTCAAAGTTCATATTGTTAACTTGTTCAGAAGCAGCTGATAGTTTAGCAGTTCATAATTCACTTTCTATCATACTTTTTCATACTTTTAATAACAGATTGTAGAAGTTTGAACTACAGCGTTATTGTTGTTAAAGCAGGAATTTATGTTGCACGTTGCAGTCCTTGTGATTCGCTAATTGTGAATATTTCTATTGCAATTTAATTTGAAAACAGTGTCGTGTAATGAGGCTAGCATGGTCGCTATGGTAGCCTTGTCACTTTATATTATATTAATGTCACTCTGACCGGATTTAATTTCATTTTGCATATTAGTTATGTCATTACAGAAATAAATGGCATTAAGAGACAACAGCCAAGAATCCATAGATGAATAGGGCTAGAAATCACATATTATAGGCCACATGACTCACAATACCAATAATACCAATACTGCGATAATTCATACATTCATACACACATATTAAAACTATTTTTTATTGTGCTACACAGCTTTTGTCTGTTAAACCACTGCGTAGACATTTTGTTCATAAAATATGAATAAGGTGAGGTTGTTTTTCAGTTGTTTTTGGCACTTTTATACATCGTCTTATATTTGTATCAATAAAATATATGAAACAGAAAATTCACTTATTGTAATAATGAAGATAATTAATATGTAATGTAAAAGTTTTTTCCTCCAAATATGCAACAAAATTGTGGAGCTGTCAAAAATGTCAAAAACATAGAGAAATTGTAATGACTATATATTAATACAGTAGCCCAACATATTAATATATTTTTTGTTTCTTTTGTTTATTTAGTCCACCTTACAGGGACCATGTGCAGGAGCATTCATCAAAGAAACATTGAAGAAATGCTTTGTACCAGACTATCCATCTGCAGTTCCTGAGACATACAAAACACAGAATACACAAATAGTATAAAACTATGCAATATATATATAATACAATTATTTCATGATAAAAATGAAATTAGCTCTATCCCCTTCCCACCCTCCTCCCTCTGTGTGCTTAATCGCATATAGTTTATTTAGTAAAGTTGTTTTTCCTACATTTGGAAACGCAACAGTTTCACTAATGTTGGCAGTTCTGTGTTGTTAATTCCGCACTAAACTTTTTGAAGTGTTTGCATAACTTTAACTGTGTTGGTAGTTTGTTCTATTCTGATTGGCCTAGTGCTATAGTGCTGATATTGTTGCAACAAAGCTTTATTGCAAACTTGTGATTCATCCACACATCGTATAATATCTGCATAAATAAGACAAAGCCTTGTATCACCATGTAGCAATACATTTAGAAGATCATGACTTTGTGGAATAAAAAAGCCTGTCTCAACAATCTCTAGTACATTCTGTTTTAGATATTTGAGTTGAAGTACTTCTCTGCGCAGAGAAACAACAATACAAGAAAGGTAACATCAGGCAAAGTGCATTAGCAACGTTCAGCTGCTATATTCTATAAGTGTGCCCCACAATTTCTACTCTGCTACTACTTGAGCAGGGGTCGATACTAAAAAAGTCACCTTCACAGGACAGAAATGAACCTTTCCTGAAAAGCTTTAGAAAGAACTTGAGCTGCATCAGAAGTATAAGGCCACACCGACCACTATGGAACCTACCTGGATGACTTCCACCGATACAATTGAAACCAGAAGTTTACAGACACTATATAAAAAGACACATCTGCTTTTTTCTCACATGAAATCAGACTAAACCTTTTCTGTTTTAGGCCAAGTAGGATTACCAAAATTATTTCTATTTGCTAAATGCCAGAATAATGAGGGAAGGATTTTTTTTAGACAATTTTTCATTATTTTCTTCAAAGTCAGAAGTATGTATAAGTATATACTGTATAAGTATATACAGTAACATTACTATGCATTTAAACAATATGGGAAAACCCAGATGATGATGTCATCTCTTCAGAAGCTTCTGATTAGGTTTATTGACAACATGTATTATGTATGTATTATTGATGTATTTGAAGACACATCTGAAACACACTGCTTCTTTGTGTAACATCATGGGAAAGTCAAAAGAAATCAACCAAGATATCAGGAAGAGAATTGTGGACTTGCACCTTGGGTGCAATTTCCAGATGCCTGAAGGTGCCACATTCATCTGTTCAAACAATGCAACAATGCAATATGCAAGTATAAACACCATGGGAATGTCTAGCCATCATACCGCTTAGGAAGGAGACGGGTTCTGTGTCCCAGAGATGAATGTGCTTTGGTCCAAAATGTGCAGATCAACCCAAGAACAAAAGCAAAAGACCTTGTGAAGGTGCTGCTGAAGCTGGTAAGAGTGGGTCATTATCCACAGTGAAATGAGCACTGTACTAACATGGACTGAAAGACCACTCTGCCAGGAAGAAGCCATTACTCCAAAAAAATAAAAAATAAAATAAAAAAGCCAGATTACAGTTTGCAAATGCACACATGCACACATGTCCTGTGGTCTGATGAAACTAAAATTGAACTGTTTGGCCATAATGAGCATTGTCACGTTTGGAGGAGAAAGGCGGAAGCTTCCAAGCCTGACAGCACCATCCCAAGTATGAAATACGGTGGTGGCAGCATCATGTTGTGGGGTAATTTTGCTGCAGGAGGGACTGGTGCACTTCACAAAATAGATGGCATCATGCGGAAAGAACATTATGTGAAAATACTGAAGCAACATCTCAAGACACTGCCAGGAAACTGAAGCAA
This sequence comes from Periophthalmodon schlosseri, assembly GCA_000787095.1. Lineage (NCBI taxonomy): Eukaryota > Metazoa > Chordata > Actinopteri > Gobiiformes > Gobiidae > Periophthalmodon > Periophthalmodon schlosseri. The sequence continues at coordinate 25,896 of KN470452.1, read as the reverse complement.
CATCTCAAGACATCTGCCAGGAAGTCAAAGCTTGGATGCAAATGGGTCTTCCAAATGGACAATGACCCAGAGCATACAGCCAAACTGGTTACAAAGTCGCTTAAGGATAACAAAATTAATGTTTTGGAGTCATCACAAGCTCAACAAAGGCCATCACAAAGGCCCTGATCTCAATCCTATTGAAAACTTATGTGCAGACCTGAAAAGACATGTGCAAGCAAGGCAGACTACAAACTTGGCTCAGTTACACGAGTTCTGTCAGGACGAATGGGCCAAAATTCCTGTCAACTATTGTGAGAAGATTGTGGAAGGATATGCAAAATGTTTGACCCAAGTCACACAGTTTAAAGGCAATGGTACCAAATACTAATGAAATGTATGTAAACATCTTTAAAGAAAGTAATGTAAAATGTCTAAAAAAATCCTTCTAATATTATTCATTTAGCAAATAGAAATAATTTTGGTAATCCTAATTGACCTAAAACAGGAAAAATTTAATCTGATTTCATGTCAGTCAATGATAAAAAATGCTTATTTGTCTTTTTATATAGTGTATGTAAACTTCTGGTTTCAACTGTATAAGGAAACATAAGAATATACTACAATTTAATGTTGAAAATGACATTCTATTGCCTAAATAAAGAGTGTTGTTTTTTTTTTATCATCGTGTTATCGGTATCAAGTATGGAGTCTATTCCTTAGTATTGAAATCGAATTTGAAGTTTTAGTATCGTGACAACCCTACTCCACATAGTATATTGCATAAGGCACATCCCTATACTCTAGATGTTTTCTGAACGTTCAGGACATACTTGAGTGGTATTTTTTTCTGTTAATTTAAGCAAAGAGCCATTTGATAAGAGAACTTTCCTCCCTTTGAACGCTGTGAAGTTGTGCCTCTGATAGTGTGTGTGGAAAGCTGTTTGGTGCTTCTTTTGAAGCTCAGCGCGGCTCTGATTAGAATCAGCTAATATGATCAGCGCTTTGCTTTCACCCCCCAGACACTTCTCCTCAATGAAATACAAACATATTTGATGAAGAACATCACCAGATAATGTCAAAACAGATTCTAATTAGATTTTTTTCCCTTTCTTGTGGATAGACTGCATGTGGGTCCATGCCACACTTAGACAGAGGCAAAGAAAGAAACATATAATGGTGTCACTTTGAAGTTGCGAGGGTATCTGTGTTGTGTAATGGGGCTACCATAGTCGCTACGCTAGCCTTGTCACTTTATATTATATTAATGTCACTCTGACTGGGCCAGCATGCTTACTACCCAGCATGCATTGCACACCACGCGACCTTAACATGACCTTGCCAACCATATCTGCTTTGTACCGGCTTTACTTTTCTTTAAATAGTTAAATGTGGCGTCATGGTTGGCTATTGCTATTTTAAGAAAGCTTTTTGCTTTTGGAGGCACTCAGTCTGGTGAGTCATAAGCCAAACAAGAGTGGGTAAAGAAAAAAATAGGAAGAGTTTTTTGTGATCAAATATATATAAAGATTTATTTTTAATTTTTAAATACGGTATGCGTCGCAGAGTTCAAATGTCGTCCGACTTGGAGAACTATGCTTTCACAGAACTACATGTCATGACTGTGGGACGGTCACACAGAGTTTGTCCTGAGGGGATAGTGGCTATTGTAAATGCAACTGAATTGTTTAGTAGTGAGTTATTTTTGAACATCTCAAAGTGCATTTTGGCCCATGTTCTGGCAATGTATACAACTGGCAACAATACATTAGGGACACAAAAACATCATAAACCAATCATACAAGATGTTTCAGATCTTAGATGCTCCAGACCATATGTCATATGTGGCTTGTAGTAGGTGAAGCACAGTACCTCATACCATGTTTACATCCATTCAGCTTTGTTCATTAAGCTAAAGTTCTCTTCTCTGACCACTCAAAAATGTTCTGTTCATATTTTGCCCAGATTGTTGTGTCACATGTAAAAAAAAAATATTTCTCCTACTAGTTTTTATGGCCAATATTCATCACCAGACCCATTCTGTGGTCACATCATGTTCACAACGAACACATGGCGCCATTAGCATAGCATTCATGGGGCATAAAGGCTTAGCTTTACGTTTACGTTAAGGTACCTTAACATTTATTTTCCCATTTTTAGTGCTAACAGCAGAGGGAGCTCCAACACATAAAAGCCTCCTTGGAAACAGAGGTGTAGATTATAAAGTGTGTTTTTTCCAAATCTAGACATTATTTTAAGTTGGAAAATGTAAAATATGTATCCCAAGGTGACCAAAGCATGTTTAAAACACAATTAAAGATATTATACAAATAGACAGTAGCTCAGTTGGTAGAGTGTTCCTCCACTGACCCAAAGGTTGGCAGTTCAAATCCAACTTTATACATAAAACATCATTGTTAGAGCAATCAGATTAACTAACCCACAGGTTGGCGGTGTGATTTCAGGTCACACAGATGAATACTGTTGTTGTGTCCTTGAAGACACTTAACCCGCCTTGTCCTCTGCATACATGTATGCAGTATGAATGTGTGTGAATAGGTGAGTGGTTCCTTGATGTAAAGCTCTTTGAGTACCTAAGAAGGTAGAAAAGCACTATATAAATGTGACTATTTACCTTTTACAAAAATGTACTGAACAACGTAGTGATTTTACATGATAGTTATTATTTAACAAATAGAGACACACCTTCATTTTGGGAAATAAATGTTTAAACTGTCAGAAAATGGTGTTCCTTATTATCCTAGCAAAGAAAATAATAACTAAACCAACATGTACACCTGTCAGACACTCTTTGATAAATTCAAATTTATTTATTTATTTTTTTGGATTCATAGTTCTGACGTTCTGTTACTGAATTAATTATTATGTTAAGGGGATATTACACTTCTATGGGATATTAACTGCTAACACATAACATATTTAGATCACCATGTAACCTTTTATTGTTTTCATTTTTGACGCTATGAGTCTTCCTCCCTTTGCTCTCCACGCTAAGTCACTCCCCCTTCAAAGCGCTATCACAACACAATCAGCACCGCTAATGAAACTACTGCACATCGCATCAGGTTTGTCAAGTTGCTGTGTACAGTTTTATGTCATGCTTTTGTATATTTATGGAGAATTTTCTTGTGGGAGCATGGGTGACGTAGGCTCTAAAACCTCTTCAGGCATGTTTTTGATGAGGCAACATTATAAAATAGTAGAAATAAAATAATAATAATAATAAAATAATAATAATTGCATACTACTCTTTAAAATTATAATATCACTGTAGCATGCATTTTCCATGTTCTTTATATTGGAAGCGATTAGAAGTTCAACTAACTGACATAGCAATGCACCTACTTTGTTCCCAATTTCAAACCTTTCCACTGACTCTCTTACATGGTTGTTGGTGACATTTCAGATCTTAGCGTTGGTCTTCTGAACACTCGATATCCCGCAGTGCTCTCCGCGGCTCCGTCATCTCCTTCATGTCACTCTCTATGTGATGCTCCTTGACAACTTCTGACCACTTGACTTTTATATACCCGCTGTATTTTCTATTACCCATGTTCAGACGGTTATTAGAAATGAAAGCTTCTTCGACTGGACATGTGCTTGCTGCTCCCCTGATCTAATTACGGAGAGATGGCAGTATGGTATTTAAAAAATCATGATTTTTCCTGTACGTTGGACAGGCGGCTGAATCACAGAACTGCCAATAGAAATGAGCTGACACATAATGTTCTGAAAGCATTCAATTAATTATGAAATATTTAAATAGCCTGTAGTATATAACTTTTTATAACCACTACTAGAAACCTAAAGGTGCACTATGTAACTTCTCTGGTGTGGAAAGGGGGGTCATCACCATGGATACGTTTATTATGGCTTAGTCTGTAAAGCACTTTGAATTATTTTATGCATGAATTGTGCTATACAAATAAACTTGCCTTGCCTTGCTCGGTGGTCACTTGTCGTCAAGGAGCTATATAAGTTAAGTGTAATAATGTGGAACATTCTAGGCAAAGCAATAGCATCTCCAGTGAGGCAAGCAGGTGGTGGGCCTTCCACCAGAAAAGTTACATAGTGTGATTATTGAATTGTGGTTAAATGACCAGAATGTGGACTTCTGCAATCAACAGGTGAAGAAGGAAACTTTAAAGACTATAATCAGAGATAGGATGATTTGGTTATTGTGTGGGCGAAAAATGTTTTGAATGAAAAGTAATGAAAACACAAAATAACAAAAAGAAAAGTTTGTGTTAAGTATTGAATTCATTTTAAAAATAAAAAAGCTCTAATTTGAAATAAAAACCTCAAATTATAAAAGTTGGATTGGAGGACCACTTTTACTTGTTTGTCATATTAAAATTCTCTGTCAATAGTGATGCCAAGGTTAGTGAAAGTGGACATATTTTCTGCATTCAAATGAGTTTGTATACAAACTTGAGGGAGCAGTACGCAATGATTTCCTCTGATAAAGGGCACCAGACTGTCCTTTTTCAAAAGAATGAACGAGCAGTTGGTTAATATGATAAGAAGGCAAATATGTTTCCATTAAAAACGCTTCATAATAACTACACTTTAATTAACTTAAATAAGAATAATTCAGGCTTAGTAACTACATAATTAACACCCAAACTCCTAACCACTCAAGTAGTTACTAAACCTGAATCATTCTTTATAGGCTATTTGTTCATTATGAATTAAGTCTTTATTCATGCTAATTAAGGCAAAATAAGGTCTAGTTATTATAGTCCAGCTTAAATAAGAAAAAAATATGTGAAATGTGCGTTAAGTGTACTGGATACATGTGTTCATTAATCTGCTTGAAATAAATAAATAAATGAAATGAAAAAAATGAAACCATATCTCTGTATTTTTTTATACATAGCAATATAAGTCTGGTTAATACTTTCTCTATCACGCCTTGAGCAATCAGATTTGTTTATTTCAGTGACGCATGTGAAACAAAGAGGCTCATTGGTCACCCATAATTTTGAACAAAATCACTTTTCTCACCTCAGATTAACAGAGTTTAGTACTTCACTCATGGATTCTGCAGAAATCAGTTCCCTAATAATGTTTTACTTTATTTTTTCCTCGTAAACAGCCATATTTCTTTTGGCACAGATGGACCATTTGTGTCTCTGATTGATTTATCCACCTGTCAGTCGCGCCCATCTGAAGTAGAGGACGTTCAACAGTGACCAGACTCACATCTTTGTAAAGTATTGGTAAAGTATTGGAGAAATGAATATTCCAGGCAACCATGATTGAGTTATTGAAGTTGAACATTCACACACACACACACACACACGCACACGCCGAAGAAGTGTAGCCACACTCACATTCTGGCATGTATTTCTGCCCTTACAGCCTGACAGACAAAAGCAGTAATTGGAATCTCTCCTCATCCACATTTATACATGGAGACCTGCTGAGTCACCACCACTGTGTGTTATTGTAACCAGAACATGCTATTGTCCGCTTGCTGCTTCTCTGTGGACTACCTGCCTGTGCTTTTTCATTACATTCTCAACACAGCTCGTTTCCATCTTTTTACCATATCACTACTGTAATTGAATTATGTGTTCTGCTTTATAAAAAATCTGTTTTCCAATATGGGTGAATCATGTGAAATGCTGGCTGTAGCAGGTCTCTGTAATCCTCTGTCCTGTTGTGACTATATTACATTACATTTAATCATTTATGGAATTAGTTACATAGTTTTACATGTATTTCTGGAGTAACAATACTCTTACTTGAGTGATTTACTGTATATGTCATAAATATGTTAAGTATTGTTTAATTTTCTTTGGGCAGAAAACATCAATACTATTACTAAACCGTAAACCAGATGCCATGCCCAATAAATTTGTTAAGTTTTTCTCTTACAGGTGCACTATGTAACTTTTCTGGTAGAGCTCAGCCACCTGTTTGTCTCCGTGGAGATATTATTGTTATGTTTAGAATGTTCAGATTATGGCATTAAACTTATCTATCTTGGATTTATTCAACTACCAGCCTTTTTAATTGCTTCAAATTGCCATGAAAAATCTGCATTTCTACATTGAGCAAAGTCACCTGCTAGTCTCCATAGCGACAGATAGATTTAATACCATGCGAATGTGAACGCTTACAGCCAAAGCTATAACTATGTAATCTCCATAGAGACAAGCAGGTGACGTATTCACCACCAAAACGTTATAGTGCTCCGTAAAAAAAAAATGATTATACTGCAACAGTTATTTGGATCACTACTTATCTTTATGGAGTAACATTATCAACATTATTTCAAAGTAGCTCGGATCTTATTTGAGTGATATTGTTAGCTTGTCCAACATCTTCTTTGTTTGTATGTACTGAGATGCTAACATGCTGTATTCCTCAGATTTTCATCTTTAAAAATACACACATTTATGAAAACAGACTCGCCATAACATGGATCAACCCACCCTGGACTGAGCCTACATCAAAGCACTGTCCAACTCATATGCTAATCAGGCTCTCAACGGACTGCTTCCTTTTCTGTGCCTCGCGAATGTCAGAATCCATCCTACAGCGGGATAGCAAAATCGCACTGGGATGTGAGAAGATGAAGGCAAAAGAGCAATGACAGATTACGCAGGCCAGGAGAACCAAGACCAGGGGGATTGGGGCATTGTCACTGCAAGTCGCAATAGTCCAAGGAGCTCCAAGAAATGGAATTACGTTATTGAGTGCGGAGGGACAGCAGGGGAGGAGGAAAACATATACAAGATGTTAGTGGAAGTACGCTTTGCGGGATTGTGAGAGCTTTGTGTGGGTACAAAGCCCTCCTGCACGCTGGGGACCCTGTACTTTATTAGCATGCCCGGATGAGAAACTGGCCGGGCGAGCAGAGCCGTAATGGAGGAGAGAGGCAGGGAGGCGGATGGCAGGAGGACTCTGAGGTGAAAATCAGATCTTTCTTTTTTTTTTTTACTTGTGTCCTCAGAGGAAAGGTTAGACAATAGAATGTACATGCGTTGTATGCAGTGTTATTAAAATGAAGGCTCAATGTCAAAGTACTATTGGGAATACTCTTTCACTGATGCTAGTCAATCATGAGCTTTATATGATACACATATTATACAAGATTGACTTTTTTGAGCTTTTGACCATGTTGGAATGTTGTTCCCTCATTAAAACATACCTGGAGTATTTCACGTCATTCACACAGGTTTCAGTAATCCTCTGTAGAAAGTTCACTGGCTATGAGTGTCACAAAACACAAAGTTCTCAAGATTGTGATGTTATAGATAGAAGCCCTGCTCAGTTTTTAAGTCCATAAATTATCAGGAGACTTGTTTTAAGCATTTTGTTTCTTCTGCATGCTCATATTAACATTTCCAGACATGTTCCTTGTTTCCTAGTTTAACTGTTTGTGCTGTTCCTCTGCTATCAGTAGATGGTAAGCCCAGATCGGAGTATACTGAGCACTGAGGCAGTGAAATTATGTCTGTATTTTTAATTAGGCATTATTTTAAGTTCTAAATCATGAAACCAAAGCAAAGGGACTCTAGACCATATTTAAAGGCCAATAATAACACCAATAATGCATAATATTTGTTGTTTAAATCTACTAAAATATGCTACATGTTATTTTATGGTGATGTAAAATAGCTACCCAATTCCATGATAACTAAGAAATCCACAGTCCGAAAGTGTTCCTCCCTGTTTTTAACGTCCATATATGTTGGCCAAACTTGTTAATATCGATATAATTTGCTAAAATTTGGTTCAACAAAACAGCTTTTGGTGTAATTTAAACAGCTTCACTCCAAGCTGGCAACAGTGACATTTTTATGGTTGGAATTTCCCAGACAACTAAAGGTTCTCTTATCTTAACTTATCTTATTACAACAAAACATGCCTTAAAGCAGAACTGAGAAAAAAATCTACCTGATTAAATGTCGTTGTAAGTCCCTGTGATGGTTGAAGATGTATTTTCAGGGTGTTTGAAGCGTCCGTCGTCTCTGTGCAGTCTCTGTGCTGAAAAGCAGCCTTCCATTATGATGGACACGACTCAAAGACAGTTCTCCTGGGAAACACTGATTCGTCTTTTTAAAATTTTGGCAGCAATATATGTTTTTTTTATGGGACTATACTGCTATTTTCCAATAAAAAATAAATAAATAAAACAGAGGAAAAGAAAAAAACAAGCCTTTTAATTACCGTGAAACAAATACTGTACATTGATAGAATGAAAGTTGTGTGTAACTTTTCTGGAGGAGGAAACGCCACCTGTTTGTTTCCATGGAGATTTTATTGCTTCGCCTATGTTTCTCAGAATGACATTAAGCACATCCGATATCAGATCTGTGGAGAGGCGAGCCCACCCACAGTCAGAATGCTTGACTTTTAAGCTATTTTTTCAGCAATGAAAACACCTGTGATAAAATAAGTGCCAGACGTTTTTTGATTTGTTGAACACTGCAGACAAACATCTCCATTGAGTCAAGCAGGTGGTGTATCCTGCACCACAAAAGTTACATTGTGCACCTTTCAGTAATAACACGACATTCTAAAACATTACCACCATTAATGATGCTGTGCTGACTTATATTATTAATATATCGGCCATTATTATTATTACGCAGTTGTATCCATTGGTGTTTTTGTTGTATTTCTGATGAGAGTGCATTAGTTACCAAGAAAACAACCTATTGTGAGGAAAACAAGCCATAACATCGACCCTGCGCCACGATTGTTGTTGAATATGGCGTTACAGCTGAAAACACAACCTTTTTGCACTTCTGCGGTTAAATACAGCACCGCCTCCTCTGTCTCTTTTGTTAAACTCACTAATAACTTGCTCCAACCACTTCCTTTCCTCACACAGCCTTTTGCTGGTATGTATGTAATTCTAGATAAAAGCAAGTTCCTATAATGTTTTTGAAGATATATAATTCTAATATCTCAGTAATGACAAGTTTGATTTATTCAAATTGAGTGAATGAGTTAGAAGCCTATACGATTAATTAATTAAAAAAGACATTAAATAAATATTGGCTTCAAAAACTAGTTTACTTTACAGTTCACTATAGCACGTGCAGAGTGAGACCTCTTTCATTTTCAATAGTTGATCTTTGACGTCTTTTACAGTCTAGATTCATTTTCTTTTTCACCTTGCACATCATTTAAGTAACTAAACAGTGTGGAGGATCTGCAGGTTTCATGCTGCTCCTTAAAGGTAAAAGGACACTATCTCATTCATAAATAGATGAAAAAAGCCAAACTTATGAGCTCTGCAGTGCATTTAGCGCTGTGCACCAGAGAAAAACCTGGATGTGACCTGAGCGCATTGGCCTGAGCATCTTGGACTGGTTTAGCGGTCTGGTCAAAGGTGAGGTGGAGAGAGTGCATTAACGCTTTTATATTTTAGTTGTCAATTAACACAATCATTTAAGGGTGTTTTATATAATTTAATCAGTGTTTATAATGAGGAGAGAGGGCACATGAGAAGGAATGTGATGAGGTTCTGTCAGATGCACCTGCAAAATTTATGGTGCCCAAAATTGGTGGCATTTTGGATCCCTGTCCACGTACATCTCCATGATGAATGATTTAGATGCGACCGTAGCTACTCCCGGTGTAAATTCTGCTCCTGTTGGTGTGGGATGCAGTCAGCCAACCTCTACTCGTGTTCGACATGACACATGGGGTTGTCATGATGCAGCTAAAGCAAAGGGTCCAACTCCTATTCCCGCACACAACTGGTGCCTTGTTACAAATAGTAAACAAAAGGGAAAGCGCTCACATGATCATGTAATTCCTAATCAAAGACAGCCACAGGAGCTGACCAATAGATTTAAGATTCTTGACCTGAACGAGTTTCCATGTCTATCAAGTCATGAGGAGTTACCATCGCCTCTTAGATTCTTGCAGGACATCACAGCAAAACCCACAGCATTACAAAAAACAAAATCAGAGTAATTCCCATGTCCATAAAGATACTACAAAATGTGGAAAAGAGAGCAAAAAGTCCCAGCCGCAATATGTGATTAACCATCATTCATCTTGTCCTCGGTTGGTAAGGGAACGGTGTCCTTCACTGAATAAGACCTGCCCATCCTAAAATGTTTGTCTATGTTACGCCATGTAGCCATCCCACGGGCTGAAACCGAGTGCCACCCTGGAGCTCAGGTATCACACATGAAGACCAGTCTCACAGACACACTGTCCAATCGTGCGGACATATCCAATGTGATAGTGCAGTGCAAGTCGGGAAAACAACGTGCAACGCCTGGTCCAATTCCATCTCCCAGTTTTGCTGACATGAAGTTTAGTCGGATCCGCCAACTTCACATCTGGCTGAAGGGTTATTGCAGTGCTCTAGGAATTCCTTTTAAGGATTCTGGAAGAGGAATAATCTATTTGCCCACGATGGCGTTCATTTAAATAGGACCGAAAAACTGGTGAGTAACAATTATACATGAATGTACGTAGTATCGGGCAAATCAAACAGATCCAGATATATTTATATTTTCTGAAACCTGGCTATCAAATAGAATAAGTCATAAGTCATACAAAGTTTTCCGTTGTGACAGGAAATCTAAAGGAGCTGGTGTTGCCATTTATGTCAAAGATCACCTGTCTGGACCTTCTATTCTTCTATTCTGAAAGCCTAAATATTTTGAATATCTGTCTCTGTATGTAAGCTCCTGATCCTGATAAAAAAATGCCTATTGCTGGTATTTATCGTGCACCATCAGCACCTAAGAATGCTCTTAATGATCTATTTATGATGCTTTCTAAACTGGAAACTTATGAGGTCCTAATAATGGGGGACATAAATATTAACAGGCCCGAAACTTTGAAAGACCTATGCAGTACCCTGAATCTCACACAGTTAATTTCTATTCTGACTAGACCTGACCCCAGAAATTTAAATAAAGGCACACTCATTGATCTAATCTTAACAAACAAATCCCATAATTTTAAGGCAAATGGTGTTCTCCCACTGGATTTTAGCAACCACTGTCCAATGGGTGTGTTCAAAATATAAAAGTTAAAAACACGCATCCTTGTGTAAAAATCAGAAGATCATATAAACATTTCAATGAGCAGGCCTTCATCTCTGACCTGTTTTATAGTGATATCGGGCTAACATCAGCAATCCCCGACCCTGATATGGCCTTCAACTTTTTTATTAATACATTTAATGAAACTGCAGACCGACATGCACCTGGAAGAAAAATTAAAATGGAAAACTGTAACAATCCTTGGTCCAACACAGAAATTGCAAGTTTAATTTGAGAAATAAATGGTGCCTGGAAAACTGCACACACAACTAGATGAGATTTGGATTGGGCATTTTTTTCATAAAAAAGGGATAGATGTTTATCAGCAGTGAGAAAGGCAAAAACTTCTTACAACATGTCTGCTCTGACAAAGAGTCACGGAAATCCGGCAAAGTTCTGGAGGACAGTAAGATCCCACTCAGAAGCTAGTATTCATACATTACTGACCGATATTTTATTAGGTTCAGCTATTGTAAATTCTAAAGAGGAAATATGTGCTATATATAGGTATTATAGGTATTTTGTCTCTGCATGTGTCATGTTGGATAATAATGGTGGTCCTTCTGATCGTGATTATGTTGAATCTGAACCTTTGGCAGATAGCAGTCACATTTTCTCTTTAAGACCTCTCACTTACATGGAGGTCTGCGCCATAGACCCAAAGAAGTCCACGGAGCTGATGACATTTTCTCTTTAAGACCTCTCACTTACATGGAGGTCTGCGCCATAGACCCAAAGAAGTCCACGGGAGCTGATGACCTTGATCCAAAACTTCTTTTACCAGCTGTCCCATATTTAATTCAACCTCTATTTTATATTTTTAATTTATCAATTCAAATGGCAGTTATACCAGAATTATGGAAAACAGCACATGTTTTGCCTTTAAAGGTGGGACAACTAAAAATGTAAATCATTTCCAGCCAATATCTAAATTACCTCATTTTGCTAAAGTTTTAGAAAAGTTAGTTGCAAATCAAGTTACAAGTTATTTAAATAAATGCTCCATTTTGAAGTCTTATCGATGGGGTTTCAGAAAAGGGCATAGTACTGTCACAAAAGTCTTAAATGACATTTTCACAGCTCTTGATGACAAACAAGATTGTGGAGCACTGGGTATTCAGTAGATCATAAAATCCTCTTGAAGTGCTGCTTGAAGCGGTTCAAATAGGGCCTGAATAGGGGTTCAAATAAAACCTCTTCAGGCATGTTTTTGATGAGGGAACAATGTTATAACATGGTAGAAAGCAAACCACCAAGAAACCTTTTGAAAATGTGTTTTCCAGGTAATAATTGTATTGCACACATATTACACGTTTACAAAATGTGTTTTATTCTACATTCGTAACGTAAGTAGTATGATTTAGATTGACAGGTGACGGCATATATGGTTTCACTGTACTTCCATCACAGTCATGCTACAACATTTCTGCCACTTTTTGTCTAGATGGAGATTGTCAAAACTGCCAAGATGGATTTTGCCTTACATTACTCAACGACGTCTGTCAAAGCCTTCAACCATGCCACACTTTTTGGAGTTTTATATTATATCCAAGGGTGCACAATATATCACTAATTTGTCATTATCACAGTTTTCGCTATCACAACTTTTATATTGGCAAGATATGACAGATATCCTCCTTTCACCTGCCCTAGTGTCCAATCACTTCATACAACTTGTGCTGGAGCCAATTAAAAGTTAGCAGCCAAAGTGTTACCAGGCTTAGTCTAGCTCTAGGGATGGATCATGTCAGATTAGAATTCAATATTTGTGTCTTTCAAAAGAAACACTGGATATAAAGTACAGATTCCACTTCTTTAGTTAAAGTGGACCTATTATGTAAAATCGATTTAAAGCTTTTAAACCATGATGCAGCTGTTTCCCCTTCTCATTTACCCTCTCAAAATTGTATTTAGCAAAATTTGTGCATGTTTGAATAATTTTTATACTGCTCTTTAGTGACTCCTTCCTCCAATTTTATTTTCTTAACCGTAGGATCCGGCAGCATCACGTAGCCATTGTGGTACAAATTTTTAAAAATCCGCTACTTGTGGCATGATCTACATCTGTCCATCGGAGGTGCCAACGCCTGCGCATCTCTTTATTGTGATGACGTTTATAACAACATCAACATTGGGCACCGCAGTTTTCTAACGCAGAAGTCAGTGGACTTGTTTCTTTAATTAAGTAATTGTAGATCAATATGTAAAATGCCCAAAATATAAATATAATGATCCACAGGTGTCAGATTATAACTGCGCAATATGTCTTCTTTAAACTTTCTTTCAATCTAGTATTTGGGAAAAAAAAAAAAAAAAGTAAGAATATTTGTCAAGTTGGGATTTTGGAGAAATTATTAGACAACCGATCAAATAATTTGGCTGAGGTTGGGGGTTCAAGACATGCTATCACTACATTTCTTGATTGGGAATGTTGAAATTTCTTTGGGCAAATCTTTGCAAACATTTGTCTGTTTAACAATGAGCTCTACCATACAATATTAGTTATGGTTACCTATTCATGGGTTACAGCTTCATGTTATATGGTGCCTTTTTCAGGATGGTTGACCAATCAAAAGATACAAATATTCTGTTTTGAATTGTTAATTGCTATAGCAACGGTCTTAACTTTTTAAAATTCTGAAACCCATGGAAGTCATTCTCAAAGAGGTTTCTTAGAACCCTATACTAGGAATGCTGCCAATTCACCAGAGTCATCCAAGTTTTAAAGTTGTACAAATGAAAGTACACTGAAATGAAAACTTTACTGAAGTCATTTCAAATGTGTATAGAAGCACACGCCTTTGCAATCAACTGTTCATTACATAACAAGATAATTGAAAGTGGAGTCCAGCCAATGCTACAGATTAGAACAGTTAATTTCAAAGTTAGCTGTGGAAAAAGTAAAGTTTGGAATAGTGCTTTATTATGGCGGGTGGATTGGTATTATTTAAAGGCCCTGTGCTCGATTTTGAACCATTAGTAACAAACATGTTTCAGTTTAAAAACTTAGCTCTGCCCTTTCTGCCCCACTCTAATGTTGCACCATAACAGTGAAACAACAAGTCCCAGGCTAAAATTGCTAAAATTACAGGACCTTTACGTATTTGTTGATGCAGGTAGTTGGTTCTGTTTTAGCCATACTAAACTGTTCCGTACCATAAGACACTTTATCCCCCTTTCTCTCTCCAGTCACACTTATGTGGCTGTTGTGACAGGGAGGGCATCTGGTGTAAAATACCACATCACCTGTATTGACAAAAAAGTTAGCAAACATCTAAAACCTGGGTTATGATGCTTTTCCATCTGCATCATCAAGCTACGTATCTAAGAATGATAATGGCTGATTTCACACGTTGCACACTGCACTGTGCATGCAGTGATAATCGCATTTGATTAGGCAAATGAGCTCAAATCAAACCGCATTGATGGGCCTTTTCATGTGTATTCAGGGGAGCGACGGGCATGCGGGCAGCCTTTTGTATCCGGCCGGTCCAGCCTGCTCGCCCGCTGGGACGTGTAGGGCCGGTCCACGTCACTTAGCTGCATTGCCACGGGCTGCTACCTGTGGCCCTCCATTATGACCCCATTCAGTCAGTCGGCTTCCTGCCAGCACAACTTCCACTGGCCCTGCGCAAAGAGCCGGAAAAGACCCACAACAACCTCCTCATCACTGCTGCTTCACCGTGCCTGCAATCTGCTGACAAGACTGCATCTCTCAAAAAGAATAGGAATAAGAGAGGGAAGTTTAGCAGCACACGCTTGCATAGAAACATGAGATAGGGAAGTCATGGAATCATGTGTTGATAGTAATGCTAGTGCAAGAATAATGTAACAATATATCTGTTAGCAACATTCAAAAGATGAAATGTTTACCCTATTTTAAGGCACTGTACCTGATTTTACTGTCTTAAAAATGTGAAAAAGTAGTTCATTTTTAACGTTTTGCAGTGGTCCAAAGTTATTCCTCACTTACGTATTCCGAATATCCTAATTATTCCCTGTGATGAGTTTATAAGCTCTTTCAGTAACTCTGAAAGCAAGCTTTGCTGCTCACTTACGCATTCCGAATATCCTAATTATTCCCTGTGATGAGTTTATAAGCTCTTTCAGTAACTCTGAGACCAAAGCAGAGCTTTGCTGTGATGGTAAAGCTAACAACAACTAGCATGCCAGTGCACACTTACTGCTTATCTGACTGCAAAACGTTTTATAATAAGATGCAGACATGCATGCAACAGACATATGTTGACCTCAAAAAAGGTGCACTATTTAACTATTCTGGAGAAACCAACTAATCTCCATAGAGATGTTGCTTTGGTGGAATTTTCAGTATAGCATTAAACCTATCTATCTTACATTTATTCAGTCGCATTGCGATTGTTTACTACACCTGACAGAGTTAAGTATGGATCTCAAATAAAACACTGCAGCTAATTTTGTCAATCAGTTATGACATACACGGCCCTTTAGTTTAAAAGGCTGTCAAAATACAGTTTAGAGTCTACCGAGAGATTACATAAGAGCTTTAACTGAAAATGAACTTACAATGGGAGTCAAAAGTTCTAAAAAAGACAGCTATCCAGAGAGCGGACTTTCTCAGTAAGATCATTTCTTATTGATGAGGTCAAAGAAGACACGCTGATTCAAGATGATGGAACGGACAAAAGGCTATAGAGCAAGAACACAGTCACATATAACTTAGAAACAGATGGGTACCACACTGGGGGAAAGGCCGACGTAATAAAGTGGCCACCCAGGACTGCTTATGACCACAGTATTTCAGAATCAGAGTATTCCCATGGTTATGTCCAGCCATCTGCCCAACAGTTACCAAATTTCTTTTGTTACACAATCAGATTTCTAGGCCAAATAAAATATAGTTTACTGGGCTAGCCCCTCCTAAAACTGGAAAATCAGTGACCCCACATGTTAGATTTTGTACCAAGCCCTTTATCTGTAGTGCATCATTCAGTTTGAAAACATCTCTCTCTATAGCTGTATCTGAAACAATGCTTTTATTTTCTAAAAATTCCTTGAAAAACACATGTCCATACTGTGAAGAGGCCTGATGAAATTAACCTGGCTCAGACTGATGTGTGTAGCACTTTGAATTCTGAATTCTACACATTATCAGTCTGGGATGGCTCTTGTTTAAAGTGATTGGAAAACGATGATGATTTGAATCTGATTGGTCAAAGCATGACTTTTTTTAGGTCCAGTTGAGAGAAAAGTACAGGCATTTTCCTGTTCCACAAATGCATAAAGTGCTTACCTTCTGCATGTTTTTCACCAAATAGTCTGTATTAACGCTAGGCTGAAGTGTTGGTGTTGCCATGTTTGTTTTGGTTCTCTTGGGCAGTTTGCCTTTTGCTTCCGCAAAACCTCAATGCTGCTCTGTGATTGGTCCACCCACCCGATTACAGCGGGGGGATGCCAAGATTGATTTTTGTGAGTTTGTGAACTCACCAATATCACAAGAAACCATCTTGCTGTGCAAGGTTATAATGAAATTTCTTTTAGTCTACTTAGGTTCAAATTAAAGCATTTTTATTGTCCACAAATCAGGAAGTAAGGCTGAAGAGCTGTTAGCATGCTAGTTGTTATTAGCATTACAGTGATGGCAACACTCTGCACCTTTGAAAGTTGTGATGTATGTAAATAATTGGGATTTGTCTTCAGTTTGAATCTTAGAATTAGCAATTCTTTTTGTTAGACAAGAGCGTTTGTTTACCTGCTTTACATGTTTCGGCTACTTCCTGTAGCCTTCTTGAGAAGCGTCACGTGATGGACAACTGTCAGAAAAAGTCTGCTCCTTGCTGATAAATTCTTGCTTCATTTGGGTGAAACTTATTGTAATTTTCAACTTAATTGAATATTTTTCTTCAACTTCCACTTGATAGATGTTAAACTATGATAAATATTTACCACAAATAATATCCCATCAATGTAATTATTAGAAAAAAAATTGAAAAACTGTCTTAAAAACTGTCTCTCATATGCACTTTAAAATGATCTACAGTTTTGAATAAGTTCACTGCCCCTGTTCTTGATAGCTGTCTCAGAGTCAGATGCCCCGGTCTAGTGGGAGGAGTGGAAGCCATCTTTCATGATGGTTTATTCATCAACACTTGGCCTGCTGCTAGTTACGCCTCATTTGTGGATCTTACGCTTAGCCTCGCTCTTCCCTCTTGAATGAACCAAAGACCTGACAGATTTATCATTTCACCACGCTGCCTGCTTTCCTTCTACTTTTCAATTGGCACCCATCTTGTATAGTTTGATCCCTGACAGAGATAAAGCGATCAGCCATTGACCTATTTTGCAACATATTCAGTTTGGATTCTAACGTAAAACTATTTCACCACTTTAGATATCACACCATATTTGACCTACTTCTCACTTGCGGCACAGGCATCACAGCACTATCAAGTTTCTCCTATAATATTCTTTCTGAACATTTCTGATCGCAACTTCAGTTAAATTGGAAAAAATTCTGTCTTGATACAAGAGTATTAGTAAAATTAAAGGAGGAAAATTTATGTGTGTGACATGATATATCTTTCATCCATATTATTTACACGAGAGACGCACATTTGCAGTGGTGGACTTTTGGAAGAATGTTCTTGCCAAGAGTATATTACATATTTGCAGAGGTGTGGACCCAACCACACAAAGTCTCGATTTGGACTTAACTCGAGTCAGAGTTGAGTCACATTTTTGATGATTTGAGATTTTATATAAAACGGACCAATGACTCTTGACTTGGAGCCTTGTGACTTGAGATGACTTGATCTTTCTTCTCAAAATAAATAAATGTCTCCGTACAGTTCATAGTTGGAAGGACTTTCAGTGCTTCAGGTTTTTTCACTTTTCTATTTGTGACCTGCAGTTTTTTAAAGAAGGGCCATTTTGCAAAAATACAGGCTGTATTCAAACATAAAGACTTGAAAGGACTTGAAACTCAAAGCTTAGGACGTAGACTTGACTTCAACATGGGGGTCTTAGACTTGGGACTTGACACGTATTTAAGGTCAAAGACTTGAGACTTCCTTGAGACTTGCAGAACAAGAACTTGATCTCACTTCTGCATAATATGTGCAAGTTAAACTATATATCACCATAATATAGCAATTTTAAGAA
Source organism: Periophthalmodon schlosseri (assembly GCA_000787095.1). NCBI lineage: Eukaryota > Metazoa > Chordata > Actinopteri > Gobiiformes > Gobiidae > Periophthalmodon > Periophthalmodon schlosseri. The sequence continues at coordinate 7,723 of KN470452.1, read as the reverse complement.
AACAAAGCTTTCTGTAAACAACAGTTGCTGCATACAAGTGTAAAATGAGTCTTTCATCTATAGAGATCGGGAATGTGTAATCACACCTCATAGAATTTTCAGTTAGTATAACTACAAGATGCTAAATGCTAATATTTGTGTTTAATAAGTACATACTGACACTAGAGAGTGAGTTTACCAGTGGTGACCCAGCAGCTTATCAGGGTGTTCCATGGCTCTTCTGTTTACTTTTTACAGTGTTTTGGCTGATGCATACTATAGAAGTTTTGCACTCCTGCTACAAAAATGGCAGATTTTGCTAGTTCGATCCCAAGCTCTGTAATAAGGAAGAACACAAGACTGTATGACAATCAATGAATTATGCTATTCCAAAATTGTATTCATTTTTTTAGCTATATAAGCCACTAAAGTAAAGCCCAACATTTGACAATTTTTTAACCATGTACGAAATAGTGCAGAGGCTTTGGCAAGTTGGAGGATTAGTCAGTCATGCATGTTTGAGGTTAATAAGTGAAATCATACCTGTAGGAGACACACAGAGAAGTTTTGAATTCAATTTAAAGCCACCAAACCGTTATATAATTAAGCCCTCATCTTGCTATGAGTCAAGAGTCCTACATGTGGTACAATTAGCCTAACCAGACTTTCGGATTCACCCTAACTCTTACAAATTCGACTCCGGTTTATAGTTAAAATGCTGTCTTTAGTTTGAATATATACTTTTTAATCTATCCTACATTGTTAAAGTGTCTGTGTGCTTGTTAGGTTGAAAGGCGCTGTACCTGACTTTTACTTTTTAAAAATGCAAAAAACAGAACTAGTTCATTTTAAATAGTTTGCAGTGGTCCAAAGTTATTCTTCACTTACCCTATACATTCTGAGCATCGTAATTAGTCACCGTGATGAGTTTACAAGAACTTTTCACAAGTCTCAGAGGCCAGAGCAGAGTTTTACCGTGACAGCAAAGCTAACAAGACTTAGCATGCCAACGTGCACTTCCTGATTATTATTATATCTGCACTGGGGTAAGAAAAAGTTTGCACAAATACATGGGGGAAGTATTATGAGAATTTGCAAAGAGGTCTCTCCAGTGCCTTCAGTCTTTTTTGAATATATCTGTAGTGGCAGAGTTCTTACTGTAACTGGGAGAGCACACTTCACCCACATTAGCCTCTTGCCATTTGCTTCCATTGAAACCAGAATTGATTTTTAAATCCTTCTTCTGAATTACCAGGTTCTTGTAGAGGCCAAGATTCATTATGTTTTTAAGAGCTCAGCGTGCTTTAGCCCTTCAGACCCAGGTAGGAGTGTCACTGGTGCTGCCGAAACACTCCAAAACCTGAATTATCCTGCAACCTTAAGCCCTGTACCAGCAGCTCAAATCTTATAATTGAGTAGATTTAGGATTTCTCTATTCTGGGAGTTTTACTGAAGCTGTCAGTAACATGTCTTTTCACCACAAGCGCCCGGACTTCCATTTCGTACGTGTATTTTGCCAAGCCGTCAGCATGGTGATAAAACACACTATAACATTCGTAATTACTGTTATTTTAAAGTGCTTTATTATGCAAATGAAAACCAGCCACACGTGACTGCACTCAAAGAAATTTTAACTAGGCCCACACATTCATTTCCTGTTGTATTTACTTTTAACGTAATATTTTCACATAATTGAGCTATCTGAGTGATACCACTGCATTTTCATTAAATGTACAAAACCTTCAGAGAAATTCATTTGAGCTTGAGCAGGTTTATAATTGGTCTGTAAAATAACATGTTTGGTTGTGTTTTGTATTATTTTCATACCTTAGTGTAAACCATAGAGTTGGTAAACAGAACAAAAGGCGATGAGGTCAGATTCTTGTTCTTCCTGTTGTTGTTGCCCTGAATGGACAGAACCTCTTTGGTTGATGATGGTTTGCACAACAATAATTACACATAATAACACATATGCCATTGGGATTACACTGCCTATTCAAATACAACAGCTTAGCAGAGACAGAAAGTGGCGGATTGTTTACAAAGTTTTTAGTCCCGGTTTGCCCATTTGGAATTGGACCAATATCACTATCAGCCGCTGGTTTAATCTCGGTTTTAGGCTTTTGTCCCAGTTTAGTTCTGTTTTAGTTTTGTCCTAGTTTAGTTCTGTTTTAGTACCAGCTCAGAACACATTTTTAATTTATTCAATGTTTTTACCACTGATTAAACTAAAAAGGAATTAAGATGAGGTCAAGACAACAGAATGTGCCCTGTAAGTTTCCTCCATTAATTATCAATCATAATGTAAAAATGAAAAATGAAGTCTGCTGGTTTTGTTTTACTGGTTTGTTGTTCTTCTTCAAGCAGATGTTTTGGTATGTCACTGTCCTCCAGTTTTGTCTCCCTGGTGGTGTCTCGGGGCCGTTTAGATGTGGACACATGATTTAACTTCAAATGCCTTGACCTCCTTCTGTTTATTTCTGCAGTTTGTGGATGATTTCATGACATTTCAGGTTGGGCGTTTTCTTGGCATTCAGTGACCATTAGGTTGTTTACACAGAGCAGCCGCAGAATAACTGACCTAAGTAGGAGATTGTGCTGGGTTTCTGGAACTTCCAAGTCGTGTTCAACATTGTGCAGTGTTGAACTCTCTTGTTTTGATTGTGTAAAGCAGAACTAAGTAACATTTTTACCTCATTAAACATCGGTGTAAGTCCCTGCTGTCATGGCAAAACTCTGCTCTAGTCTCATGGATAAGGTAAGCGAAAAATTCCTTTGGACCATGAACTAGTTCTGTTTTTCAGTTTTTTAAGACAATCAGGTACAGTGCCTTTAAAGATCCCTACACACTATAAACAAAGATCACATTTTAAACTGTTTTTAACCTCTTTAGCTCCACAATGGTTGATTTGTTGTGACTTAAAGTTGGAGTGTAGAGCTTACGTACATAGATTACTCAAATGCCAAAACGTACAAATAGTTTGTTGGCAAATGCAGTCGTCTAAACAAAAATCCCTTCCAGATTTACACCGAATTTGGATTTTGTGCAAGTTATATTTACAAGCTCTGTAAACAGCTAACATTGGGATCAAAGTAAAAACACATTCTTTCTCTATGGGGCTATCAAAAAAGTCAGCTGTCTTCATTCTGCCATTTTCCAGAGCAACATTTGCATTTTCAATACACGAGGTTTAAGAGCTCAGGCCCTCAGAATGGGATTTGCCCATTGATTCCCTTTGGCGTCATTACCTGGAGCTTGTTATGGCCGGGCTAGTGGTCAGCAGAGGATTTAAACGCAGACATCACATCTCCTGAGACGCTCTTGCCTCACGGAGCGCTCCAACTCCACCGGCCGCTGTCAATAAATCCTGGCTGGCAGCGAGCGCACAGGAGCCAGCTAATGGGAGTCTATGTGAGCAGGGCAAATTTTTCAACTGTCACTGCTAAGAACACATTGATTTGCATAGAATAAGACCTCCACACACTTTGAGGCTAAGTTGGTTACACTTACACAACTACAGTAACTACACTAAATAAAGCATAAAGAAAGATTCTTAAAGGTGCACTATGTAACTTTTTTCAGTGAGGGTCCTCCACTTGCTTGTCACCATGGAAATGTTATTGGTTTGTCTGGAATGTGCTGCAGTTTGACTATCCATCTTGCACGTTCTCACTTACATGTGTTTTTATTGCCTTAAAAACACGCATTCCTACTGTGAGTGGGCTTGCTTCTCCACAGATCTGACCTTTGACTTGACCCTATGGTGTCACCTACTTATCTCCACAGAGATAAATAAGTGTAATGCCGTACCGTGGAACATTCCAGAGAAGCAGGTGATGGACCTTCCACTAGAAAAGTTACACAGTGCACTTTTAATGAACAAATAGTTGAAGAATGCTTCAGGCTTAGGAACTACTTGTTTAATACCCTCACGCTGAAATATAAGCCCTTGATTAAAGCTGCTATACCTGATTTGTACTGTCTAAAAAATATGAAAAACATCAAAACTGTTTGCAGTGGTCCAAATTTAGTGGACATTTACCATATGCATTCCAAGCATGCTAATTATGCCTTTCAAAACTTTCAGAGGCTAGAGCAGAGTTTACCGTCGTGGAAAAGCCAACAAACATTCTTCAAACTTCCTGTTTTGTGGAGAAATAAAGGCTCTATAGTGAATCATTCTTAATAAACTATTTGTTCATTATGAATCAAGTCTTTGTTCATGCCTCCTTAAAGTCAACTGAAGTATAGTTATTATAAAATGTTTGGAGGCCGGGGCTACCTCGCCGCAGATCTTGACCCGTAACTTGTCCTGGTGGCGTCACAGTGAATACAAGCAGGTGGTGGACCTTTCACCACAAAAGTTAGTGCGCCGTTAAGAGCTTAAATGGTCAGAATGGATAAGTCATTTTTCAGAGCACCTGATACAAAGGCAGAGACAGCAGAATAAACGAGAGATGCGAGCTGCAGACAAGAGCGCGGCTGGAGGATGGAGCTGGAGTTATTACCACGGTAATGGTTTAAAAATGGAAATGTGCGGACATGTATGTGGTGGCACACAGCTTCTATAGTCACACAATGGATGAGCTAAGAGATCATTACCAACACTCATTTTTCCTGCTGTAGCCGGGGTTTACAGAGGTTCCTGTGCCCATCAGCGCTTCACATTCAACCCAATTTTCACCCAAACTTGTCAGATCCTGGGAACAATTTTATAAAAAGATAATCTGAACTTTGATCCATTTTATATAACACATCTAAAGCTGCAGATATTCTTGCTTTTTTCCATTCCTGGCCAATCAATAATTTCAGGGCAAATAACAGGTTAGACTACTCATTTCACTAAAACATAATTCATATAAATATACTTAGGATTTAACAAAAAAAAGACTTGCCTAGTGTTTTTTCTTTTTTTTTTTTATAACTTTACTTCCTGGTTGGACATGGGCAGCAGATATGACATACGTAGAGGTGATTGTGAAACTGTTACCTAGCAACCATAATATTAACTAACTAAGGCCAGCTAAACTGCACAATAGTTATAAGACTAATAACAATAAATAGCCTTTAGATTGTTGACTGTTGAATGATTTAAACTGGCACGACGTAAGTAGAGGTAGTCCACGTTAGAACTCACGGCTACTTCTCAACATTTTTCCACAAACTGTTACTTCGGTGATGTCAAGCTATGATAAATATTTCTCACGGCACTATCCCTCCAAACCAAATCATAATTAGAAAAACATAAAAACCTGTCAGAATTGAACAAAACTGACAATTTGCCGTTATACATTGCTTTCCGCTGTGATAATTCCACTGCACTGACTAACCATAGACTCATAACTACATAATATAATGTATAACCAATGTTACCACAATAAAATATAAAATTTAATAAAACCATAATGCATATTTACAATCAGAGTGCCTCGGGGGATCTATTTTGGATGACTTTTTGGCACACAACAAAAGGCTTATAGTGGCATTTTAATGTTATTTACTTTATCATTGAGTAGCATCTGATTCTTCACTATATGGACCACTGGATGTTTCTACCATACAGCATTTTGAATTTAAAGACTATATTTAAAGACAATAACTTAAAACCTTGCACACTGGATTAGATTATCTCGGCTGGCAACAGTGGAGCTGTGTATCACCATTAGCAAAGTGACGCTAATAAACAGATGAGCTACTGTTTCTTAGTGAATTTAAATGAAGTACTTACAGTAAATGACAGGAGTGAGAGAATCTTACTCAAACACGCATGAAGGTAACAAAATACTATCTGATTGGTTCTCTTAATATTTTCTAACACAGAGATCTCTCAGTCTGGTCACCACCTCCTCTCATGTGTCCAAACTCAGACAGAGCCGTTCAGTCAGGTTTGCTCATTTCAGTAATTTGTTGGAAATGGAAGAGCTCACTGGTCATTAATAATGTAATACAAAACTTTTCTCACTTCAGATTAACAACGTTCAGGACTTCACTTATTCTGCGATGTATTTCAGTCCTCTGTTATATTTTGATGGATTATACTGGATCTTTCAACCGACTTTTCCGTGGATTTACACCACTTTATAACGGGATGGTACCAATGTACGTGCCAAAATCTCAAAATCACCTAAATAATTCATATTCAGTGCAGCGCTATTGCCATAATCACAAATGCAACACAGCCTAATTTGTGTTTTAAAATGCAACTGTACTTTTGCACAATGCCATTTATTGTTGTGTAAATTAGGGTTGTCAAAAGTAGTGAAAATCAGAAACTAGATACTCATTTGAGCAAGAATTAATACTAAAAAAGTAACATTCACAGGACAGAAATGGACCTTTCCTGAATAACTTTAGAATGATCTTGAGCTGTATCAGAACAAGTATAAGACACATAGACTAGTTTCCGCTCTTGGACAACTATGGAACCTACCTGGACGAATGAGGAATTACACGGATATAAGACCACATCGTAATATAAAAGAAAGTATGAGTTAATGCTGAAAATGGCATTTTATTGTCTAATAAGACACATAGACTAGTACACGCCCATGGACAACTATGAACCTACTGGACACTGAGGGATTACACAGATATAAGAAAACAATAGAAATGGGAAATAGAAAACAAAGTACCAACATTTAATGTGAAAAATCACATTCTATCGTCTAAAGAGAGTTTTTTTATTATCTTCGTGGTATCGAAATCGGTATTGAGTACTGAGTATCAAGTTTGAAATTTTAGTATCGTGACAACACTAGCATAAAAGTCTCAATGAACCACAGCCGCCAGGAAAGATGAGGATTGTTCGAATATTTAAGCAGTTTATGCAAATTTCAATTAGTTTAAAACGAATATCTCCACAGGTGGTGTTTTGGCCACGTGTCTGGCATGAACCGATGGACCAAGGCTGTTAAATGGAAGGCTTAAGATTTGATTTCATAACAGCATTTAACTGGTGTCACCGGCTTATGCAAATAAATTCAATCACTTTTCCCAGTCCATCTTATTTTGAATGTCATGTCATGAGATTGAGGCTGATTTTGGCTAAATGACTAAGTGCCTCTGAGTTCATTGTCTGACATTAAATAAAATGCTGATGACATTAAGAGCGTGTGAGAACGGGTGAGTGACGGATCCCGGAGCGCACTTTGGCTCCTGTCACACACGTTTAAAACACAAAGCAGCTGTGGCATTTATGTTTAATCTCATGCTTCAAGTCACATTTCAATATCTGTTGGTTTTTGGTGATTGATAGGAAATAAGTAAATATGCTCTGAGCAGGTCTGACAGCTTATATTTACCCTTTGTGAACTTTCAACAACACTGTCATCCCCCGTACCTCCTCATGAAAACTGTATAGTAATCTGTCTGTGTTCATTTTGTAGTAATGCTTATCAAACATTACACGACGTGACTTCAAATTACACTGTTTATTGTCAACCTTTGCCCATTATTATAAAGGGAACTTAAGTAAAATGTACCTTTATGACGTTTTGATATGGTTCCTTCACTATGACCTTAGACAAAGTTGCATTAACCTCCTGAGACCTGTGTCCTCATATGTGGGCAACACATTTTGGGTTGTCTAGGCCACAATACAATTTTTTTCTCTACAGAGTCCTGGTGGCCACATATGAGGTCATTAAACTGCCACTTAGTGATGACAGAAGAGTATAACACATTATAGTTTAGATTCAAGATGGACTTTGTTAACCAGTTACCATTCCGGGTCATTTTGGTGAA
>JACM01017335.1:0-10866 GCA_000787095.1 Periophthalmodon schlosseri | reverse complement strand
CGGCCCGCCACTGAAACCTATATATATTTAGGATTTAATTTATTCAATTATATGTGCTTTTATTGCTCAAAAATACCTTGAAAAACGTGCATTTTTACTGCGAGCAGGGTCGCCTCTCCACAGATCTGACCTGCAACTTGACCTTATATGGCATTACATGCTTGTATCAATGGAAATACATTTTAATTCCGGGCTGGAACATTCTCAGCAAAGCAATAACATCACCATAGAGACAAGCATGTGGCAGACTCTAAACCAAAAAAGTTACATAATGCACCTTTAATAGTACATTACTTTTTCTTTTTTTTCACTCTTTAATAAATCTCTTCCACAAACCTTTCATACACAGGCAAGGCAGGGGAAGTGTCTTGCAAAATGATACAATAACATGCACTGGACAGATATGGGATTTAACTGACAACCTTTTCTGACAGTTTAAACCTTCATGTAACTAAAGAAAGGTGTTGTCATCTGTTTGTATTTGTCTAATCAAATATATTGTGCAATTTAGACAAGTTTTGGTCCAGGTCCAAGTAATAGTTACTGAATTACCTCTATGTGTGTCATATATTTGATCCGCTTTTAAATGTTGAAATCCACACTTCTTTTGCTGTTAGATTTATCAGCTGCCTTGGACATGGTGGATCACAGCATCCTCCTGTCCCGCCTGGAGACTCATGTGGGCATTAAGGGTACTGCACTCTGTTGGTTTGGATCCTATGTGACAGACAGGAGTTTTTCTGTGAGCCTAGGACAGTACTCCTCCTCTGTGTGTCCCCTTGAGTACGGTGTGCCCCAGGGTTCTACATTAGGGCCGGCCCTCTTCACCCTGTACATGCTTTTCCTGGGTGATGTTTTTAGAAAGCACAATGGGGTATTTCATTGTTTTGCCCATGACATTCAAATATATCTGCCAGTGACGCCAATGACGGCCAGACCACAGTCAGAGCTCTGCTGGACTGTCTCACGGATGTGCAGACTTCCTGAACTTAAATCAAAATCAAACTGAGATTGTGGTGTTTGTCCAGACTAACCCTCTGCCTGGGCCTGACAGTGTGAGGTCCTCTTGGGCCTGACAGTATGAAGTCCTCTTGGGCCTGACAGTGTTAGCTCCTCTTGGGCCTGACAGTGTGAGGTCCTCTTGGGCCTGACGGTGTGAGGTCCTCTGTCCTCTTATTGTCGTCCTGCAGTGAGGAATCTTGGGCTGATTGTGGACTCTGTGTTCAAACTGGACAAGCACATTATCTCTGTCATAAAGTCCAGCTTCTTTCAGTCGAGACTCATTGCTAAAGTAAAGCACTACCTTCCACAGGCAGATTTTGAAAAAGCAATCCATGCATTTGTAATGTGGTGTCTGGATTATTGTAATTCATTGTATGTGGGGCTAGACCAGGTCCCCTGCAGCGTTTACAGAATGTCCTGAACACTGCAGCTCGTCTGCTGTTAAAAAGAGATGAGACACATCAGGCCTGTGATGTGCAATCTGCACTGGCTCCTATTTCATATCAGGTGAAATTTAAAATGTTACTGATTATGTTTTAGTGTGTGCACTTTATGTGTGCGCTACTGGAGCCCTACACTCCACCCAGAGCCCTGAGGTGAGCTGACCAGCTCCTGCTGCTGTGGCCAAAGCCAGGCTCAAGACCAGGCGTAACAGGGCCTTTTCAGTGGCAGCGCTCGGTCTAAGAACAGCGCCCTCTGCCTGTCAGATCCTCTCAGTGTTGAATGCAGTTTAAGACTAGACTGAAAACCCACTTCTTCTCCCTGGCATTTAATACTAGACAGGATATACAGGTGTTTTATTGTTCTTTATCTATGTGTCATATTTTCTGTATATCTGTTTTCTTAAATTTAATAAATGCAAGACAGAAATGTTTAATGCCACACTTTGGAACATGGAACTATGGAACAGTCAATGACATGAAAACAATGCAATCTGTTTGGAATTCATCTTTTTACTTAAAAATGTAACATACATATAAATTAAATTTGCACATAAAAAAAACATTTGAAAATCTTTTCTCAAAGCCCTTATATTTGAATGAGACCCAAAACTAAAATTAACCAGGTCTAAACTAGGACTGCATTAGATCTAATCCAAGTCTAAACCAGGTCCAACCCAGGTCTTCACCAGGTATAAACCTAGATCTAAACCAGGTCTAAACCAGTTTCAAATTAAATCTAAATAAGGACTAAACATGGTCTAAACAAGGTCTAAAAAGGTCCAAACACAAAACAGGCCTAAACCAGGACTTAACCAGGTGTAAACCAGGTCTAAACCAGGTCTAAACCTAGTTCTAAGCCAGGTCTAAACCAGGACTAAACCAGATCTTAACCAGGTCTAAACCAGGTCGGCACCAGGTCTACAAAAGGCTCAAACTCAGAGGGAAAACCAGGTCTAGACCAGGTCTAACCCAGGTCTAAACCAGGTCTAAACCAGGTCTAAACCAGGTCTTAACCATGTCTAACCCAGGTCTACACCAGGTCTACACCAGGTCTAAACCAGGTCTACACCAGGTCTAAACCAGGTCTACACCAGGTCTAAACCAGGTCTAAACCAGGTCTAAACCAGGCCTCTCTGTGGTCAGCTGATCCAGTCCTCTCTCTGCATGAATCTTAGTGCATCGCTGAATCCTTCTCGATAAAACTCCTCCATTTGAGATTGGGTCGGAGGGAAAAGCGCTTGGTTCAGACGTTTGAAGTTCTCCAAAGAAACCTGATGAAAAAAGAGATTTAAATAAATAAAATAAAGTTTGAAAAAAGTGGAAAAAATGTGACTTCAAAGAGAGAGAGACACAGGGAATAAAACAGGACTGAACCAGGACTGAACAAAGACAACATAAAGACTGAAACAGGATTTAAGTAGAACTAAATTAGACTAAACCAAAAGTGAACCAGGACTAAACTAAGACTAGACTAAAACTGAACCAGGGCTAAATTAGGATTAGACTAGGACTAAAGCAGGATTTAACGAAAACTAAACAAAAGACTAGAACTGAAGAACATCATAAAGATTGAAACAGGACGTATGTAGAACTAAAATTAGACTAAACCAAGAGTGACCCAGAACTGAACCAGGACTAAACCAAGACTAACGTAGAGCTAAATCTAGACTAATCTAGGACTAAACAAGGACGAACAATGTCTTAACCAGAACCTTAGCTAGAGGACTAATATGTACTAAAATCATTAACACAATAGAAATAATTATTTAGTCATTATTAACATGTCTACTACAACCACAACCACAACTACTACTACTACTACTAATAGGAAAAAATCTTGAGATGGCAATTTGTAAGCAATGTAGTAGTAGTAGTAGCAGTAGTAGTAGTAGTAGTAGTAGCAGTGGTTGTAGTAGTAGTAGCAGTAGTTGTAGTAGTAATACATACCATAACCTTCATGTTGGCCAGGTGCAGCTGCCTGTGAGAGCGCCCCCTGTGGACAGGACACACATCCTGTTGTCCAGAGAAAGGAGACACTGTGACGGTGCGACCGAAAGGAAGGATGGGTAAACTGTCTGTAAATCCTCCATCCACCCACATCTGAGGAGAGAGAAACCAGGACTGACCCAGGACTAAAGCAGGACTAAAGCAGAACTAAACCAGGACTGAACAAGGACTGACCCAGGACTAAAGCAGGACTAAAGCAGAACTAAACCAGGACTGAACCAGGACTAAAGCAGGACTGAACCAGGACTAAAGCAGGACTAAACTTGGACTGAACCAGGATTAAACCAGGACTAAACCAGGACTGAACCAAGAGTAAACCAGGATTAGACTAAAGGCACTGGGGACATGAAATTTCTCCTAATTTTCTTATTCCTACATAATCAAACCATCATTTGAATAAACGTTTATGGCCAGTTTAAAGAATTTCCATGAATCAGGACATGTGTTGTATAAAGGTACGAGTATCAGGATGTCTTGGGCTAGTCCAGGTTTATTGCAGGGTGCAGTCCCAATTTAGTCTTCATGTTGATGTAGGAAGTGATGTAGCAAACTAAATACTACTGCTGCTGCTGCTACTACTACTGCCACAACTTACCTCTCCTCTGAATTCTACTGGCTTCAACCCAGCGTAAAATGGGACAAAGCTGCTGGCCAGGAGAGCCTAGAGGAAAAAGCACGTCTGCTTTATCAATACATAAAGTTAGAATGGCAGGGCATCTGACACACACAGATGTAGGAGGATGGGAGGGCATCTGACACCCAGGGATATAGAAGGAGGATGGGAGGGCATCTGACACACCTTGAGTAGCTCTTCTCTGGAATTATATTTAGACACGATTTGGTTCTTTCCAGTTTTGGAGTGAGTGAGGGAGACATAGAGACGATCATTGGCTTTGCTGTGAGCGTCAGAGGGGAGGATGCAGTCTATACCCTCACTGTGACAAACAAAACATAAATATGGTTATATATATTTTAAATCATTTATTCCCCAGGCTACACGGGGCTCTGCTCTTAAAAACAGAACTAGTTCATTTTAAACAGTTTGCAGTGGTCCAAAGTCATTCCTCACTTATCGTATATATTTAGAGCATCCTAATTATTCACCACAATGAGTTTATAAGCTCTTTTCACAACTTTCAGAGAGGAATTTTGTCATCATGGTAAAGCTAAAAACAACTAGCATGCTAGCAGTGCACTTTTCTGATTTTTCCGATGTATTTGAGCAAAATGTGTCTTGCCCCAGTACAGATATATTGTCTAAGCAGCTGTTGAGGTCCAAATAACTCCGCTATGTGCTGTCTGCATTTAATTATGAAGCGTTTTATTGTCATGTAATCAGGAAGTGCACGGTTAGTATGCTAGCTGTTGTTAGCAAAACTCCGCTCAGGTCTCTGAAAGTTGTGAAGAGAGTTTAAAATGAACTAGTTCTGTTTTTTTATGTTAAGAAAAGCAGGTACTTTAAATATCTGTATAACTCTATGGGAGATTCACTGTTTTTGAAAGAAATCTCCAAACTCATGATCCACAAATGTTGAAGCTTCTCATTATTTATGTGGGATTGGCTCTTATGGTTTAAAGTCCTTTCAAGTGACTTCAATCATGTGGGGTTGAATAATAGCACCATTTTCTGAGGATACTGTGAAAAAAAATCATTTGACTTTTGTTTATTTATACTGACAGAGACGCTGAACTTTGTGCCAGTGTTTATTTCATGTGGATCGGCCCAGTAATTACAGAGATATTAACCATAAACCAAGTCAACAAATCTACAATCTGACAGTTACACAGCAAACTGCACCTGAAAATTCTGACCTGGCTCCAGCCAAACACTGTATACATAAATCAAGCTCCAGGGCCTAAACATTCACCATTTAAGTGAATGGGCCGAGCTCAATGACGTTTGTTTTTTGCCTTTAGCGGCTACATACATCCGGTAGCTCTCCTGCCCACTGACCATGCGCAATAGTGCTCTTCTCCCACTCTGCCACACATGAACGCACGCAATGAGCTCGGTCTCAAGTACCACGTGACCAATCAGAGCGAGAGTAGTTAGAGTGACACTAAAGCGGAGCAGTGCAAGCCAAAGCTAACAAATAAAAAGCTGTTTTTAAGACAACTAAAGTATTTTATGATCTGAACATAGGTTAAAATGTACCCAAAATCAAACCTTTTTAAAAGGTGTAGATGCCAAACACGTGCAGTTTGTGATTACATTGTGCTTTATGGGAAAAAAGCTTTCTGGGCTGGAGGGATTTTTTCATTGTAGTACCAATGAGTGACCACTAATCCGACTCGAGACAGCGCTAAGATAACAATACCCTATCCAGTTGTCCATGATATAATTGGATATAGCTAACCTGCTAGCCGCCGCATTCCAAACAGGAACTGAGCATGAGCGCGCTTCTGGCTCCATCGACTTTGGCTCCAATTCGCTTTCTATTGAAAAACTGTCGCCCCTCTCTCCGTAACTGCTGCTGTCAGATTTGTCATTTTGATCTTAAAATAACAACTATCAACCCCCTCTACATGATCCTGGTGTTTTTATTTCACAATTTTGTCCATAAATCAAGATATAAACATTAATAACTGACCAGTCAGGCACCTTCTTTCCCCAAGGTCACTTCCACTAGTGTTAGCGACAGGTTTGATTGACAGCGTTGCTAAGTGCCCACTCCCTGTTAAACCAGCGGTGTGAGCGGGAAGGGCCGTTACCTTCAACATCCTCGCTCCAGATTGACTCTTCGGTTGCTATGACATTCGCGGTCAGAATTCCAAATATGGAACTGGGCTCCAAATTGTCCCCTATAACTGCTCTAGCCTCGATGAGCTTCATTAGACTGGAGCTGAACGCTGTGGGTGACGTCACACTTACTTAGTCCACTTCTTTACACAGTCTATGCCTCCAGCTCAGTTCAAACTATTCATGGGGTAAAGTTTCCTGTTATATGTAACAATTTGAGGACATTTTCGCCAGCCAAAAGATATAATACTTTATTTTGAATTTTTAATCACTATGGAAACAGTCCAGATGGATAGGTACCTGCCCTCCATCTGAAATTATGGGGTGCGACAGTGACTCAGTGGTTAGAGCAGTGGTCCTCCAACCCTCGGATCAAGTTCTGTTGTTGTGTCCTTGGGCAAGACACTTCACCTACATTGCTTAGTATGAAAGTGGTGTGTGCATGAATGATTGGTGGTGGTCAGAGGGGCCGATGGCGCAGATTGGCAGCCTTGCTTCCGTCAGTCTGCCCCAGGGCAGCTGTGGCTGCTGCCATCACCGAGTGTGGAGTGAATGAATAATGAACACAGTGTAGCGCTTTGAGAGGTTTTGACAAGCCTGTAAAGTGCATTACAAGTGTAAGACATTATTATTATTATTATCATCAAATTCTACAACGTGAATGTGATCTATTACTGAAAGATTGGGCTAATATAGACTAAAGCCCTATTATGGTACATTTGTGAAGTGGCTTTGTCCACTTCAGTCCACATTTGGTAATAAAACAGAATGAGGTAATAAGCGTGTCTAATCAGGTTCTTCTTTATAGCTCGAGGTAAATATTAAACTGTGCATTTTATGAACTGAACAAACACCATGGACATTGTGAAGGTCAAAGCTGTTTTATTTCATATAATCTATACAAACTACAAACAGGGACTAAACCAGGACTAAGGCAAGACTAAACCAGGACTAAGCCAGGACTAAACCAGGACTAAACCAGGACTAAACCAGGACTAAACCAGGACTAAACCAGGACTAAACCAGGACTAAACCAGGACTAAACCAGGACTAAACCAGGACTAAACCAGGACTAAACCAGGACTAAACCAGGACTAAACCAGGACTAAACCAGGACTAAACCAGGACTAAACCAGGACTAAACCAGGACTAAACCAGGACTAAACCAGGACTAAACCAGGACTAAACCAGGACTAAACCAGGACTAAACCAGGACTAAACCAGGACTAAACCAGGACTAAACCAGGACTAAACCAGGACTAAACCAGGACTAAACCAGGACTAAACCAGGACTAAACCAGGACTAAACCAGGACTAAACCAGGACTAAACCAGGACTAAACCAGGACTAAACCAGGACTAAACCAGGACTAAACCAGGACTAAACCAGGACTAAACCAGGACTAAACCAGGACTAAACCAGGACTAAACCAGGACTAAACCAGGACTAAACCAGGACTAAACCAGGACTAAACTCAGGGTAAGCCAGGAATTTATATTATATTCTTATCATGTTCTTTTATATGTATTTTAATGGCTTCATAAAGTGATATCTTATCAGAAACCAGTACTAAAAACTGGACTAAACAAGACTGACGTAAGTAGGACTAAAGTTGAAGTGATTGAATCAGGACAAGGGTATGAATTAAAAAAGGTCTAAATCAGGACTCAATCTAAGCTCTAACACAAGGCTCCTTCTGCCAGGACTTCTCCTATATTTCTTCAGACATAAAAAAGTTTTGTTTATTTAATTATTTACTTACTTTTGACCAAATTAAATATATATGGAAGTTTGAATGAATTGTTTGGTGAAATATTTACCGTAGATTTTGCATAAAGTCGAATCCAGGAGTGATGCCCCCTAGAGGCTGTTTCCTTACCCTGCGGGCGAACGAGTATGTGAAATCTGTACACTCCTACAAAACATAAATATACATAATTACATTTTGAAGTTGCACTATGTAACCTTTCTGGTTTACTTGTCTCCATGGAAACGCAAGAACTAAACCAGGACTAAACCTGGACTAAACCAGGACTAAACCAGGACTAAATCAAGTGCACCTTTAAGTCAAAACTGGGTCAGAATCTAAACTTAACAATGACTGAACAAGCACATGCCAAGGACTGAGCCAGGTCTAGCACTAGGTCTAGACCCAGGACTACACTAGAACTCAAACAGGACCAAGAATACTAGGACTAACCTGGGGTGTTTGTCCTCCTATATCCCTGTGTGTCAGATGCCCTCCCATCCTCCTATATCCCTCCTATCCTCTTATATCCCTGTAGTGTTAGACTGAGATGGGGGCAGGTCAAATGTCTCTAGTTAATCTGCAGATGTTGTGGTGTGGTTGGATAAATGTAGCAGAATCGATCTTGTCACTAATAGAAATGATCAGGAAAAACATTTGTGGATTTGACTTTTAGAGATTTCTTTTGAAAATACCACAGAATGAAACAGTATTAAAAAGTATTGATCTTTTACCTCTAGTTTATGAGGAGCAGTGATGACGACAGCTGCTACCAGAGCTCCAGCAGAGGCCCCAGCACATGCTGCGGGACAAGCCCCAGGAGAGGTCTTGATTCTGGGGCAGTGTCGAAGGAACGCCCCCACAGCGCCGAGGTGGTAGATGCCCATGAACCCACAGGCCGCGAAGGACAGGTTCAACACAGACATCACTGCGTTAAGACCCAGAGGAGAGCAGGTTAGACATGCAAGGATCTGATATATGCTGGTAATATAATGTCTCTTTGAGAACTAAAACGTCCCTGTGTGTCAGATGCCCTCCAAGTGTCTCCTTACGGTCTTATTCTGTGCAAAAGCTGCTAACCCTGTAGTTTAGACCTTTACAAACATGTTCTGAAATGTCCTTGTGTGTCAGATGCCCTTCCTGAGTGACCATGGGGTCTTATTCTGTGCAAAAGCTGCTAACCCTGTAACTTAGACCTTTACAAATATGTTCTGAAATGCATGGGATTCTAGAATTAGTTTTGCACTTCAGATTTCTTTATTTTATTATTTCTTTCTTTCTTTCTTTCTGTTATTGCTCCTGGACGTTTTTAAAATTTGCAATTTTAACTGAAAATTTGAAAAAATAAGTCAAAGTTAGAATTGCAATTTGACATTTTTTCCTAATTATTCATTGGCAACAAGAAATGTTTTCAAGAGAATTATCAAGAGAACTGATCTATCTAAGAATGAATACCCTTTTAATGTTGTGCAACGGTCACGATGGTTAAAAATGTGTAATAATAACAACCAACCAGCGAAATTTTGCCTTCAGCAGTTTTGGCTAAAGACGCTGTCTGACACTGAGCGAGAACTAAATGACAAATCTGCACTTACCGGAGACTATTGAACGTCTTTGTCATAAAATGCACATTGCTTTCATGATTATTATTGACAGTGAAATGTTAAAATTTTGTGCAATTGCGTGTTTGGCGTTAGATCGGTGTAAAAACGGTGTTGTAAGCGTGAATAGCCTCCATTAGTAGTGTTTGTTTACGTCTCTCAAACCGACCGGAAACAACCACTACCGATACTTCCGCCTGACCCTTTCACAATAAAAGGGATAAGTATGTGGTGTTATTTTTCTTTTATCTTATTACAGAAACAAAGACAAAGTTATGTGTGCTAGTAGTGGAGGTGATTACTAAAGTATCCTACATAAAGAATATGAAAATAATTGATTAAATAATAGAAAATAAATGTGTATCAATATTATGCAAAGGCTAAAATAATTTGAAAAAAATAAACACTTAATATATTTACTTAGTAAAGTATAGTAGTTTAGTAGTAGTAGTAGTTTTGAATTATATTTTATTATTATATCAAGTGTGTATTATTTTGTATTATTTCAATTAAATTAACTTCTCCTAGATATTTTACAGCTTAAAATTGTGTATGGAAAAACAAGAAAAGGCTGAAACTGTAAACAACAGCTGTTTACAGTTTCAGTGTAGTTAGCTCCTCCCTTCAGATAGAGGCAGTGTCCACCAGCAATCTGACCAGAACTGAAGAAGCGGTTTGGATGAGCAAAAAAAAACGTCTTCACTCCGTTTTGTCCAGTTGACAGATTTAACTTTAGCTTTTACTATCAGACCTGGACGACTGAGGGATTACACAGACACTCTCTCATTATTGTGGCATTTAGCAAATAGATATAATTTTGGTAATCCTAATTGACAGGAAAAGTTTAGTCTGATTTCATGTCAGACAGTGAAAAAAAAAGCGTATGTGTCTTTTTATATAATGTATGTAAACTTCTGGTTTCAACTGTATTAAGGAAGAGATAATAGGATTTCATAATAAGGGGCCTTTATTGTTCATTACTTCTGTTTACCCTTGTTTTTTATTTTTAACTAGGCTACATCTGTATTAGGAATAAAACTAGATGTTATTAAAATCCTCTTCATTTGGAAAATTATTAAAGGCCCCATATTACGCTGTTTTCTGATCTATGTTCTAATGTTGTTTCCTCATCACAAACAGACCTGGAGTCGTGTTTTGTTTCATTCACACATGTTTAACACACAAACCCTGCATATTTAGGCTGAGTTCACTCTGTTCCATCTTGTGATGTCATGAGGTAACACAGGAAGTGCTCCACTGTGTTTTTAAACTACATACACCTTCACTAGAATCTTTTGGCTATTTCAGCCCTGGAATTGCCAATCT
>KN470446.1:34570-72139 GCA_000787095.1 Periophthalmodon schlosseri | reverse complement strand
ACACACACACTATATATACACACTATATATAGTACAACTGGTCAGGTTTTCTCAGAGTTTTCTGTTGCTTATTGCACGCAGGCAGTACTTCTGCTGTCTGTCATGGTGAAGTGGGCGTTCCTCTGAAGAGCATGATGACAAGTGTGTAAGGTATTTTCTAGCAGTGCAGCACTACATTAAACTGGTATCCTGATATAATAACGCTAAGGTAGATAACACTGCCCACCAGTGGATATGGAATGCGTGGGGGATCACTAAGATGCCATACAGACCAGCGTGGGAGTATACAAGGACATGTGGACAATAAGATAACAACTGTGTTCTGGTCATTTTGGTTAAGGCCACTTCTTATCTATAGCCCCTCTCACTAAGGAATGTGTGACCCCCACTCTGAGAGGTTTAAAAAAAAAAAATCACCTTGTTCGACTTTGCCTAAAGTTTCTTAATGTGTAACGCCATGTAGACCAGAAGAGGACCCGCCTTACACACTCACACACACACACACACACACACACACACACAC
Source organism: Periophthalmodon schlosseri (assembly GCA_000787095.1). Classification (NCBI taxonomy): domain Eukaryota; kingdom Metazoa; phylum Chordata; class Actinopteri; order Gobiiformes; family Gobiidae; genus Periophthalmodon; species Periophthalmodon schlosseri. Next base: position 71,616 of record KN470446.1, on the reverse strand, counting down.
ACACACACACATACATTGAGAGACACTATAAAAGCTGTCAACATGCGCATCTCAGGACTCTCTTCCTATCCTTTCCTGAGAGTCCGTTGCTTCATTGTTAACTTTACCTGTGTGGAACTCATTAAAACCCTTCTGACTTTATGTTTCAGTCTCTTGGTCCTCTTTGACGCTCACACCAGAAACAAACATTCTTACAAGTGCAATGGGTCAATAGGAACACAGGTTTGCTGACAGACTACGACAAGAGAGTTAAACATACTTTACATTAAATTTATTATGCATTTTAGGCTATCGTCACATATGCATCGTATAACAAAAACAAAAAACAATTGCCCCGTCCTGTTTAGTGAGAGTATTTTGATTGTCCATTGAGTGCATGGCCCAGTTTACTTGAGATTACCTTAGGACCATTACAACAGTCAACACTGTGCCTTGCAGTAGCGCTTCCCACAAGACATCAAAGATTCCAGAGAGCAAGAGTCCTTTTTCCCACGGGACTCACCCAGGGAACCAAAAGGTTGAGGGATCAGGGTCTGGAACCAGTTTCAGCTCTGTGTATTGGATTAAACTGTACACATTTGGAAACAGAACGAGGACGAGAAGCGAAGTGGAGTATGGGTAAAGATCGTGCTAAGACTCCTCCACCTGTTTGTGGTTCGGAGCACAGTCTGTGTGCAGAAAATGCCACGCTCTGCAGGCTTTTTCTAAGGAGGAGTTCAGTCACTCCACGGGGAGAAAATGTAGCCTGCGTTTGCTTTGATTTGGCGTTGAGCCCTAAATAATAAAATGTTGACTTTACTTTTAGTAAAATTATGTCTTTTTTTGGCTACAACTTTATTCTTATAAAATTATGACTTTATTCTTGCAAAATTGTGACTTTATTTTCGTAAAATTACAACTTTAATGTCGAAATGTTAGGACTTTATTCTTGTAGCGCCTGCATAATTTATTGTTTTAAAGTGACCCTTATACTCTTTCATAATGTGATAAAGTTGAATTGATCACAATTTTTTATTTTATTTTGTCTTATTAAAATTATATAAAATTGTAAATCAATATACTTTTCCTGAACATAAACAGTACAGACTTCTAGTTGGTATTTAAAGGAACCTTGTCAGTCTATCTTTTACTTATAATAATTGTAATGCTTATTTATTCATTATTATTTATTCAATTCAGGAAAAGCTGCAGGGTCAGATAACATTTCTGGGATACTGTTGAGAGACTGTGCTGACCAGCTAAAGGACGTCATAACAGACATTTTTAACACCTCCCCTGCAAGCTAAAGTGCCTGCCTGCTTCAAAGTGCCAGAACCAGAACCCTGAAAGTTTAAATGACTTTTGCTCAGTTGCCCTAACACCCATAATAATCAAATGCTTTGAGCATTATGGTTATGCATCATATCAAAACCTATCTCCCTGAAAACCTGGATCCACTACAGTTTGCATATAGAGCCACTCGCTCGACTGACAATGCCATCTCTACCACACTGCACTTAGCATTGTCTCACCTGGAGCAAAAGACACCTATGCCAGGATTCTCTTCTTAGATTTCAGCTCAGCGTTTAAAACAATTCTGCCATGGCAGCTGCCTGAGAAGATGAGGCAGATGGGGGTAGACAGTCCCTCACAACAAGTACGGGATCTCCTTAAGGCTGTGTCCTCAGCCCCTCTTTCTTCAGCCTGCTCACTCACGACTGCACTGCCACACTCAGGAACAACATCATTTAATATGCTGATGATACGACTGTGGTGGTGGAGCTAATCAACAATAACAAAGAGGCCAGCTACAGATCAGAGGTGATGCAGTTAATGGAATGGTGCAGGTCGCACAACCTGTTCCTAAACGTGAAGAAGACAAAGGCTGAGGAGAGTAGACCTCCCTAAATCCCAACTCACCACCTTCTATAGGGGGACAATTAAAAGCATGCTGTCCTACCACCTCACGTCATGGTTCGGAGGCTGTAATGCTCAGGAGAGGAAGCAGCTCAACAGGATTGTGAAAACCGCCATTAAAATCATTGATGTGTCTCGCATCCCTTTAGAGGAACACTATGAGCAGGACTGCATCCGTAGAGCTACAACAATCATCATTCTTAGTTCCTCGCGGGACATCACAGCGGCACCCACAGCATTACGACAACAAAATCATCAATCAGCTCGGCCTCGGTTGGTAAGGGAGCGGCGTCCTTCACTGGATAAGACCTGCCCCCAGCTCCTCATTGGTTCATCTATGGTACGTCATGTAGCCATCCCATGAGCTGAAACCGAGTGCCACCCCGCCACCCCAGAGCTCAAGTATTACACATGAACACCAAACTCACAGACACACTGTTCAATCATGTGGACATATCCAGTGTGATAGTGCACATCGGCTCCAATGACATTAAACTACAACAGTCCGGAAAATGACTTCAAATCGCTTACAGACATGGTCCTAAAGTCGGGAAAACAATGCGTAATGTCTGGTCTAATTCCATCTCCCAGTTTCGGTGACATGAAATTTAGTTGTATTTAGTATTGTAGTGCTCTTGGAATTCCTTTTGTGGATAATTACTGTGGATTCTGGAAGAGGAATAATCTGTTTGCCCGTGATGGCATTCATTTAAATAGGACCGGGAAAAAACTGTTGAGTGAAAATATCAAAGTATCCCAATAAATTACAGAAAAGAAATAGCACAAGCAACCTCCCTCTCCGTACTGGATTATGGGGATGAGGATTTAATACCAGATCACATGACTGCATAAGACTAAGAACTAGCCGCACCTAAACTGAGATGGGAAAGAGGCTTTTAGCTGTTTTGCTTCTCAAAAATGGAACACACTCCAAGGAAAAGCAAAACTGGATATGTTGGTGACACAGTCACAATTTAATAATCTGGTAACAAACTTTTTACACACACCGATATGTTGGTGACACAGTCACAATTTAATAATCTGGTAACAAACTTTTATACACACACCTGCTCCTGTTTTTAATGTTTTATATGGACTTGTTTACTTGTTTGTTTTGTTTTTTTTCAGCTTGTATTGTATTTTAAACTGAGCACCCATGAAAAAGAGAGCCCAAGTGCTCTCATTGGGCTCCCCTGTATAAATAAAGATAAATTAATAAATTAACAAATTAAAGATGTCCATCATCCCTCTATTGTACACGTCGATGTTTTCAACTGATGAGAAACAGCATTTTATTGATTTGTGTGTGTGAGTATATATTGAAATGAGAATAAAGTTCATTCATTATTCTTAATCATTATTCTTAATCACAGAAACATTGGACATAATGGCCAAGCTATTAGGCCGACTCCCAGAAGCTGGCAAGGTCCTATTAGTACGGTGACGCTGTACGAAGCACGGCTGCGCAATGCAGTGCACATGTATCGAGTACTCGTAGCACTCCAAACACTCACTAAGTCATGCCAGTCACGACCATATAAAAATATAATGCAAAAATTGAACATTATTATTGTATAGAGCTAAAAAGGTGCGGAGCCCATGTGAAAGTCACTGCCCATCAGTGACCAGGGGCCCTCACCGTAGATATCTTCAAAACCACGGGAAAACAGCTGCTCTTTCTCGCGCATGTATGAAATTACTGTCAACGGACAAAAAACAGGATGTTTTAGAGAAAATCTCAGACGATTAGCACTAGCTGTAAATATACGACCATGTGTTTAATTATAGGTTCTTAAATTAATACTGTTGTTCACAGATGTTAGCAACTAGCCCCAGTTAACTGTAGCTTATGAATAACCCACAGACATGCACATGTTGCTTAAGCCACAAAACTGTAAATACTCGTACAATGTACACTGCAAATATTTTATTTAACTATATGAAATCCAGCAAAATAAATACTGGATACAACCTTAAGTTACATCCAAAAATAACACAATACAAACTAAATGTTACAGGTAGAAATGCTGCCTGTTTATTCTATGAGAAATACCAATAAAAACCTGGCACATAGCACACTTAAGAACACACGAATCACACAGTGGAATACTCAATATTTCATTTATTAACATTTTGATTACCAGGTAATTTACCCTAAACGTGAGGATTAATAGGTGTTTGACATAAAATTACATGTATCCTTATATGATTAGTAGCGGGGTCCGGTCGGCCGTTTAAACCCCTTACTGTTCTCTCTGTAAAATGTCTGAAGCCAAATCACAGGTCCTTTGCATCCCTTCTGTCTTTGAATATGCAATATAAATTGTTAAATAATTTGAATAATAATTTGAAGGTGACAACCACACCCATCTCCATTCATTTCAATGTACGCTGCTTCTGTTTTCACCCAAAAAGGGGCGTGGACCTTTTGGCAGCACAGGAAGTAACGTGTGGCTGAAGACATCCATGTCGTAGGAATGCGTGAGTGCTCTCCAAAAATATATAGTTTATTAAATAAAATAAAAGGGAACATTGTTTTCACATCGAAATATTTAGGCCTGAGCCCCTACAGGGCATAGGACCAATTAAGCCCATGCTCTCATCATTGTCAACTTCGTCCCCTCCGTTGCCCCCAGCATTAAAAGCAGTATCCAAGCACCTATGCCACAGGCATGGGACATGCATATTTATTATTGCTAACAAGTAACAGTCAACATTGTTGACAAAGGTAGCGCGAAGCACTTATGTCCCCCAAACACACTCCTGACATCAAGCAGTATCCACCCACCCATGACACAGACATGGGCCACATGCTAAAATGAATGGAAGTCAATGGGAGGTCAGCGGGAGACCCTGATGTAATGGTGAATTCACTATTAACCCCACAGTGACGTGATGTGGAAAATGTCGAGAGCTTTCATGAAACATATAATATGCTGTTGCTGTGGCAACGGATATATTGTCTTGCTAAAAATATTTTTTAGGCTCAAGAAGAAGCTGGCGAAGGGCTTATTAGCATCATAAGGCTGTGCAAAGCACACATAAGTGCACTGACGGGAAGTGAAGTGCCCATCAGTAACCAGGGACCCTCACCATGACAAAGTTTGATTGTCATGGGGCCCATGGGAGCCCGAACCAGAAAAGTCGGCCACATTGGATCAAACCAAGGAATGACAAAAGTGTACACCATTGTACTAAGGACATTTCCTTGCGTAGTTTTCATTGCAAACACTTTAAATTTGGCCAAAAGACACAAAACTGATGTGCAATCAATTACATTTTGAGTATGACTTTGGGTGTGGTCATGGTGAATTTTCAACAAAATTGTAATTTTTAGAAAAAAAAAAAATTCTCTTAAGTACATTTTTTTATTGGAAAAATAGACAATAGAGTGAATGTACAGAATGAATGCAATGATATGCAAATCAACGCTCTATGTAACAAAATGTCTCTCTAGCGCCCTCTTAATACTTTCTTTTAAATAATTCATACAGGACAATCTGTTTGTGAAATAAATCTACAATGGGCTTTTTTGTGATATGGCACAATGTGAGAAAATCACATGACTAGCTATTGCCCTTATAGGAGAAAAATATTATTATTGTCATTGTTATTGTACTATTATGTATTGTACTGACATGCAGTGTTCTGTTGCCCAGATATTAATATACATTTTGTGCACAATGATGACCTGAACGCAATGACATACAATGTACATAGCTATGACATAAAACTGCTCTACAGCGCCTCCTTGAAAATTTTAATAAATTGTTGTAGACAATTGAAATTTGTCACAGGCATCCTTCTTACCATACTGAACAAAAAATTGGTGGTTTTCAAATTCCAGAATGTGATGATGGCATAGTCTCAGATGGGGGCCAAGAGCCCTAACGAACCTATTCAACCTTTAACGACCCCCCTATTGTTCTCTTGGTTCCTCTTTGTTTTGGGGCTGAGGATGGAATCATAGATCTGTGAGAGATTATGTCTCAGGCCCCCATTCCTGTTTAAGGAAGGATTGTCTTTCCTAACAAAAATAGCTTCTTTAACTCTTGCCATGGCAACATCCAACATTTGTCATACAAGGGCTTTGATTAACTGGGATGAAAACCAATAGTTTGTCATTGACCATTAAAATTTGGTACACATTTCCACCCATCATTCTGAACAATAAGCCCAATGAGAACATACCTCTATCTCCAACTGGTCCTGATGTAGGGGCCGTTGCAATGCAGAGGCAGTCGCGTTGCAGGGGCAGTCGAGTCATGGTGTAGGGTGATGAAAAAATGTGTTTGTCATACACCACTGAAATTCGACGCACATATTCTACATCATACTGATGCAGGGGCAATAGCGATGCTAGGGGGGTCGCGATGCAAGTGGTCGCAATGCAGAGGCAGTCATGATGTAAGGTGATGAAAAAAATGTGTTCGTCATAAACCACTGAAATTTGGTACACATATTCCACACATTATACTGATGTAGGGGCAGCTGCAATGTGGGGCCAAGAGGCAGGATCTTCGCGGTGGCATGTATCCCGTGGTCGCAAGGAGTAGTGAAGGCCTTTATCACCTGTCAAATGTCAGTTTTGACACTCCAATCAAAAAAGTTGATGACACTTTTTTGTCATCACTACGGCAAAACCATGTTATGCCAATGGTAAAATCACAAAATCTCACAAATTGTCAGGTTTTCAACACATGAGACTTTTATGAACTCCCCCTTGGGTGTTTGTGGAATGAGCTCATAATTGGTGAAGATGATCTAGATGATTAAAATGTATTTCGTTACTGAACATAAACATTAAAATGCATTTTGTAATGTAGTCCGTTACATGGTTCAATCACAGTACTAAATAGATTAAAAACAGCTTCATGTTTTTTCACCGTTTGTAATGCATTTATTTATCATTCATTGGAGAAGGTAAAATTATACATGCACTCACCCCCAGAGCAGGTGTTTTCTCATTCACATTGATCTCATTGATTATTGATTCTCATTGATTAAGGTATGTCTTCTATTCTATTTAACATAGGACTAATTATTTTTTAAATTGGGTATTTAAAATAAACTATTTTTATTTTTCATTTTTTTTAAGACAGTAAAAATCACATACAGCGCCTTTAACAGATGTAAAATAAGCACCTTAAATTTTACGTAACACCTACCTGTGTCATCACCAAGTAAGTAAAGAATCTGATGCTTCTCAGTTAGTTTTACTCGCAATTATTGTATTATGAACATTACAATCATATGTAACAATGACACTTTGGTTAATAAAATCTTTGTAGTTAGTTGGATGGCTTTTTTCACAGTCTTTTTTATCAACAAACTTTTTTTTTTGCTTTTACAATAGTTAAACACATAAACAGACATTTGTGCATTTCCATGTAGGTCCTTAGCTTTACAATGAATGAAAGGTGCATTCAATGAAACAAAAGTCCCTCTAATAATTAAGTTGCACATCCTCAGGAATGATGTAGCCTGATCTGAAAATACCGTGACTTCACATCAGAGAGTCCTTTTAAAACATAAAAGTGCCTCAGAGCCCAGAAGACATGCACCACCAGAGTCCTGAAGTCAACTGAAGAAATAGTAGTGTAGAGATGGGCAGTAATGAGACAAATTAATATCTCAATATATATTTTTGATTATTCCAAGACTGATAATCAGACAATATGTTTGGATGTTATTAAAGGTGCACTTTTTTATGTGGAGGGTTGTCCCACAGCTTGTCTCTTTGGATATGTTATTGTGCTGCCTGTAATGCACCACAATATGGAATTAAACCTACTTATCTCCATGCAGACAAGCAGGAGATGGCACCAGGCCAAGTTACAGGTTGGATCTGTGGAGAGGCAAGGTAGATAAGTCCAATGCCATACTGTGGAGGCATTAAGGAAAAAGTAAACTTTATTGTGAGATCTCCTGCAGTCTCAATAATGTGTTACACAATAATTTAAGCTGCAGCACCCAAGTTCAATTGCTGGTTCCAATCATTTCTCTTCTTCTGTATTTCTTCTGTCCTGTTGGATGAAGCCTACACAATGTTTTTTTTGAAAAATTGCAGCGGTGTACTTGTTCCTTCTCCTTGGTTGGGGACTTGGTAGTTTAGGTTCATGCATTGCTCAAAAACTCGCCAAAAAAGTTACCACAAATGTGCAGAAATGTCTCCTTTACCAAAAGTCTGTCTGTAGCTTTTGTTTGTTTTCAAAAAAAACTTAACAAAATATTAATTCTTCAGAAATATGTTCAAATCTTAAAAAAATGCAGAAATGTCACTTAAACCAATGAAACCAATGAAGCTCTTACTTTTGGCAGTTTTTGTAGGTTTCAAAAATGTGTAACAAAATATTCAATTCATTACTGAAAACTACATATCCTAAAAAAAAACCAAAACATGTCAGATAATATTCCTCCCACCTCTTGGTTGAGTTTTTATGCCAAGGAGTAGATGCTGTTGAGGCCTCCACTAAAGTCCAGGTCCCGTACGTCCCTCCTGGCCCCTGTGTACTGCCCAATGAAGGAGCCATCCTCATTAAAGGGGTTCTCTCCTCCTTCACTGTAGTCCACTAAACTGTCATCACTGTACGAACGCTTCATCATGGACTCCAAAGATGGCTGCCCTCTCTGAATCCCTCGCTCTTCCTCTCTAAAGAAAAAAAGTAAACACACATGACATTTGTGTTCTCAGATAAAAGGTAAACATTTTGTAAGGTTGTTTTATCCCAATTACAAAAATATAGAGACTAAACAGCAAACTACAGTTATTACATTTTACAGTTGAAAACCTTTATATTTAAACTGCAGACAGCTGGGACTTATTCTTTATTAATTTAGCTGTGAAACGAATAGACCCTTACCGTCGAGGATGATAAGGCAAAGTTGCCACACGGGTTATTCTGAAATGAGAACATTATGAAAACTAAATGCAATATTTAAACCAAGAATAGAGATTCAATTGTCCATATTAAGTCTTTATACCTTTCAAGATTCCTTGAGTAATATGGTGTGAAAAGATCAAGGTGTAGGGTTTAAAGGGAGAGGAAAAACACCATGAATTAAAACAGGAAAAAATAGATCAATATTAACATGGAGAGGATTAAAATCATGACATGACATAAGATTCTATCTTACATAGTTTGTCTTAACCATAAACCTAAGGAATTATTTCTAACTTAGCTATTTTTTTTCCTCTTACCTATAATCAAATGATCCTTCTGGCTCTTTGTCGTCAACTGGCTCCAGAGAAATCTCTTTCTTTTCTCGAACTGCAACCAAACAGGCTGGTCTCAACAACATCTTATATACAGCACAAAGTAGTTGCAAATGCATAACCAATTACTGAAGGGGAAACTACTAAAGAAGAAGAAGTTAACTCTATGACAAATACTGGTCTTGGGCCACAAAATTAATATAACAAAAACCTTAATGTCAATCTATTGCTATAATATTAAGACATTGTCTTACTTTTTTTTTTCTTATATCATGCAGTTCTGTTAGAGTCGTCTAGGGGGCGTACCTGGGTATTTTCCTCCTCGGCTCCTCTTGATGAAGCACACAATCAGTAGAATGAGAACGAGCAGCACCACAGCACACATGATCCCGATGAACCAGCCCTGCGTTGTGATGTCCACCTGGTCCTGAGCATAAACTGAAAACATAACGCACAACACACAACAGGGCCTGTTTAATGGAGCTCAACAGTCCCGCCCACTTCGTCTTCTGTGGTTTTGGAACTAAATTTCCCATTCATTTTCCCATGGAAAATTAAAATATTAGAAGTTTAAAGACACAACGGAGGCTAACCAGCTGATGTGGATAGTGTGTGTATAATGTACAGTTCTTTTAAGTCAAAAAAGCATGTTTAAAACGCAAGATTTGGGAAAATATTTTAATTACCAATCAGTTTATAAAGTTTCTGAAACAGATTTTAAATAAAATTATAGGTGTTGTGGTCATTAGTTTCCACATACCTGATTAGCCCTGAGAAAGCGTTCAAACTTTTAATGTACAGTACATTTTGTTTGGAAAATTGTTTGTAAAAAATGAAAGGGGGTGGGCGGCCACTGTAGAGCTCCATAGCTGGTGTAGTTTTGCTATGGCTGAACAGTTTTGAAAATATATACAATTGCAATTTTTCCTGATAAATTCTATTCAATTTACTTGAAAATTCTTGTTGTACCTGTAGTTTGAACCTCTACAAATATGATCTGAAATTCATGGGATTCTTATATAGCATTAGTGTAGATTTTGAATTACTTTCAGTGGTGTAGTGGGGCGACTCCTCCGTGTACCATTCCCCGAGCCCAATCCGAGTGCGGGCTGCGATGGAGAAGCGGTAGCGTGTGTAGCGGTCGAAGCGGCGAATGGAAAAACTAGTGACATTTGGGGGAAACTCCTCGACCTGCAGCTCCTCTCCTCTGGTGGCGTTCACTGTGAAGAGAGGGCACGTTTCACCGAGCAATAAGGGCCCTTAGAGAGGCTAAGAGCAATAAAGCACTGTTTTAAGAGCCCTACCTCCTGCAGATTGCATCCTCAAGTGTTTATTACCCTCTTGTGATACTTGTGATGCTTTTTCAGATGAGATCTTGTATGTTCAGTATTACATCTTACTTACGCATGCAAGGGTAGGCCTGTCACAATAACTGCAATATCGACTTATCATTCAATACATGACAGATGGAACAATTATTTTTGGGAGTCAATATTTAGTGGGGAACTTTTTCTTATTTTTTTACACTTTTCTGAAGATTTGAGCAGTAAAGCGTTAAACAGATAATTTCTATGACTCATTAAGTGTTTCATTGATATATTGCAGCTCATGTTCATTAAAAATACTGCACATATAGAATTGTTTTGGGGAAATCCTGCTTTAGGGTGATTGTGTCAGTGGCATAATGGCATTGAATATTATCGTTTATCATCTATATTTTCTTCACCAATATATCACACTTCAAAATTTGTTATCGTGACAGGCCTATGCAAGGGTATACAACTGTTGATGGGTTCAGTTTCCTGTTATATGCAACCATTTGAAGACTTTTTCCTATTCAAACCATATAATATTGTGCTTTAAACTATTAATAGCTATGGCAACAGTCTTAATGTTTTATCATTTTATCATCAATACAAAGTAAAATAATTATTATTCATATTTTGTATATGTTTTGTTAATATTCGATTTAATATGTACTTATTTTATTTATGTTTATGTTTTGCTTATGTTCTATTGCAAGTGTGAATGTTTTATGTACATCCATTTCTGTCTGCTTGTTGGGGTCTAGACACCAGAAGAACACACACGTCTAAATGAAAACAGAACAAACTGCTGCCTATTTGTTTTTCATAAAATGTGTTAGAGGCAAATATGTCACCATAATTTCAGTACACTTATCCCCATCCATCCACCCCATCCTATTGATCCATTATTGATAGTTTATTTATGCTATAGATTATGTAATAAAAACTCAAAAGTGTAAGTGACCACTCTGAGGAAGAGCACTAGTGAGCAGCCGAAACTGTCAGGTATAACAATGAACTAAAGCATGGTCTGAAAAAATAATCTATTAAAATAAATGAACAGAAGACCAGATGAACCTCATTGGTAAAAAGTGTAAGACTAGAGTGAATTGGATGAAGAGGTGTGAGTACCTGTCTGATACTTGAGGGAGTACCCAGTGATAACTCCATTGGGCTCTGCTGGCAGCTCCCAGTCAACGTAAATACTGTCCAGATGTCGCTGTTGGATCCGGAAAGACTTTGGAACAGATGGCACTGGCAGAAAACAGCAGGCACAGCGGAGGAAAGTTCAGACAGAGGACCAGTGGGCAGTAAGACAGTGGGCTGTCTGTGATATAAATTGAGCAAAAATCCCACTCACATTTGGGCACTTACCTCCTTCAGGTGTGGAGAAGTGGATGTAATTGCTGGCCGGTCCTTCATAGCGACTATTGGCCACCACGATGTACATCTTGTAGTTGCTGTAGGGGATGAGATCAGTGAGGACTCCAGAAGGCTCTGGGCTATCATCTGGAAATGATTTGGACTTCATGCCTCTGTTGACTCTGTGCCACCTCAACTGGCTGCTGTCCCTCCAGTAATAAACCTGGTACAGTAAAATATAAATGCTTTTAGGTTCAAGAAGATGACAGTGTGGCACTCATAGATTAGACAGTTTTACACAAGAAATGTCCACATGTTTTTTGAGAAACAAGCACATTGACTTCCTGTTCTGCAGAGGTGATTCTTGGCTGTTTGCCACACCTCTTCATGGTAGTATTTCAGTGTAGTAACTAAGGCTGCATGATTTGCGACGTATTCCGATTAGATTCATGATTTATCTTTAAAAAGGATTCTGTGCACATGGTAAACTCCAGGAGTATTAACCTTTGAGAGAAGACCAAAATATGAACCAACACAGAATCGCATGCATTTCACAACATGTTTGTAGAGGTTGAAACTACAAGTACAACCAGAATGCAATTTAATAACGGTTTCAGTTTGATTGCTGTCTATGGTGCAGCCCTCATAGAAACATGTTTGAATCCTGTGTATGACCCGGAGTCTGTATTTTTCAAAGAATTTAAAGTAAGTATAAGGCTGTGGGTGGGGATAGGGGGCAGGTGAAAACAGAATTTTATGAGCCCTTGCGTCTCAAATGCAGGACAATGCATGACTGCGCAAACATGCGTGACCAATCAAAATACAACTCTGAGTAAGATAACGATTCATTTTGTCATATTTGTATTCTTTAAATTAGATCCAGATTCCAATCAAAAACGAATAATTACAAATAATTATATTTAAGTTATTGATCATAAACTTGCGCAAAACTAATTCTGGCCTGCTCTCCAACTGAATTATAATTTTATGAGGATGTAATGACATCACATAAATGCAGAGACAAATTGAGTCAAAAAATGAGGCCACTCACCTTGTATTCTTTCAGTTCACCCATAATAGAGTTTTTGTTGACTGTGTCCCAGTGCAGAGTGACCTGAGTGCTTTCGATGTCCGACACTCTCAGGTTCAGGGGGGCCGCAACTGGACCTGGAGCAAAGAGGAGTGCTTCAAAAATCTATAACTGAGGTACCCATGTCACTGGCAAACAATTTAACAAATATACAGTAATTTCATAATTTAGTAATTTTTTTTTTTTTTGTAAAAATGTTCAAAAAAATGTAGTACACCCCATTATATGATGATCCAAGATACTCCCGACCAACTTGATTTTTAAAAGTTATTATTTTATGCAATATATTCGTCTGTACAAAATGTTTTTGTTTTAAGTGATAGAATTAAAATTTTTCACTACTAGTCATATATATATATATGTCTAAAAGGTAAATAAACTAGAGCTGAACTAAAATATCTCATTGCAATTTTTTTTTCTGACAAGAATTGTGATTAGATTTGCTATTTATGTGTTTAATAACAGGATTTTGTTCAAAGTTCACATTTTAGCACATCCAGAAGAATTGACAAAAATACTGTTTTTACTGTTCTTGTTTTTAGTTTGTAAGTTCTATGAACTTACAAACTAAAAACAAGAATCACATTTCAGAACATGTTTGTACAGATCTAAACTATAGGGCTAGCCATTTTTATGCAGAATAAAACACAATATTTTTGTATGATAACTGCATCCATCCAAATTGTGATTTTGATTTGATTGCGATTAATCTTGCAGCCCTAATTCAAACCAGTCAGAAGTACTCATATAAAAATAAAAAATATTAGACTTTATACGTGTGGCATGCTTACGGTCTTCCCCAGAGTAGCCAATGACCACAGGTGACTCTGGCCCCAGCCCAAATTCATTGACAGCTTGGATCTTGAGTTCATATGGAGTAAAAGTATCGGCATCGTAAATGTAGTATCTCAACCATTTCGTTGTAGCGTTTTTCCATTCTTCTCTGGAATCTCTCCTTTTCCACCAAACCAAATATTTGAGGTGAGGCCCGTTCCACTCTCGATAGGACAGAGGCTAAAAACAATATCAAATGTTAAATCTTTAAGACAAATTATTCAAATCAGAAATGTGTGTGTGTTTTTTTTTTTACTACACCTCCCAGCTGATTTCCATGTTATTCCTCCATGTCCCCACACCTTTTAGATTTTTTGGAATAACATCTGGGGCTATAAAACAGCAAGAGGTTTGTTGTGGTACAAGTTAAATATCAGTAATCTACCAACTGTGCTATATAGGGTTGTCAAACTATCAATACTAAAACTAGTATTGAAACTGATATAAGACCACTGTATAATATATTAAAGAAACAAATGTGTGTGTATAGCTATTGTTCACAATAAAGTTGAGGTAGTTATAAAGGTGTGTATGCCATCAAAATTAAAATGATACTGATAACAAAAGGTTCAAATGTAATACTGTGTAATACTGACCCATATTCTGACCATTAAAATATATGAACTTACGTGCACCGCTGCTCTGGAAACGGGAGGAGGCGCGACTGGGACGACTTGGCCCAATCTCGTTGATGGCTATGACCCGAAACTCGTAGTACGTGAAAGGGATGAGATGCAGAATGACAGAATTGAGGTTGCCAGGATAAGATGACAGATTTCTCCACTTCCAGGGTAACCAGTCATCATCATCGTACTGCACCAAATACTCTGTAAGGGTCAGACAAATACATTTTCAATAATGAATGTATGTGAGATTTACAAAGCATAGGGAGCAGTATTGGCCTGTCACTTTAGGGTGTACATAACACTATTAATGCTAGTATGTATGTTTTTGTGTTGTAAAGTGACATCATGGACCTTTTAACTAATGTAAATCATGTTTCATTAATTTCTTACAAAATATCAATATATATCAATGTAAGAGTGTGCCATATTATCATCATAGAATTTGAAAAAAAAAATATATATGTGATTTAAAATGAAATGTATTGTGAAATGGTTTTAAAGTAACCATTAATACAGGCAAAAAATTCAAAAGGTCCGATTGCTCTTTTTTCTGCTCCTTTCGTAAATTCTTTGCATGTTTAAATACATAAATAACTATCCAGTTCTTGTCTATATTAGTATTATCATATAGGAAATATCCAAAAAGTAAAATCCATCCTGAGTGTTGAACTAGATAATTTATGTGAAAGCTCATTAACCTAAACAACTGTATCCAACCCACACCTCAAAATTGCAATATTATTAAAATTCAATTCAGTTTCCCTCTACTCTTTTGATGTTGTCTGGTTCTGACCTGTGACTGGACTGTGGTTACTGTCTCCAGGAACCCACGTCAGTCTCACAGTTCGTTCATATGGATCTGACAGCTGCAAATCAGTGGGAGGGTCAGGCCGATCTAATGAAAAAAATACCTGTTAGTTTAAATCATCAGAACACTATCAAAACACAGTAATAATAATGTTATGTTACCCATGATCAGTAGCTGTGCTGAGGCAGACTTTTGATCCAGTTCTCCTTTAGCTATGCACGTGTAGTTCCCCTCATCGCCCCTGTTTACATTACTGATGAGCAGATTTGCTTCCTCCATGTTAAACCTAGACAAAGACGAAAACCTCACTAAAACTGAACATATTTGAACTGGGAATATTGCTCTTAAACATGTGCAGTATAGAAAATGTATTACTGGTCAGATATTTGTCTTGAAACAATAGGCACTGATGTATGTTTTGTTTGAAAAGGGCTATATAAGAATTTGACCATTTACCATTTATGAGAAATTAGCATCTTTGTTAGTTTGAACAAGATTCTAAAAGCTTTGAATACAATGAAATTTTAACACTGAAATCATGAGAAGGTCAAGATGTATGGTCTTTTTAAAAATGTAGGAACCCTTGCTTTCAGTTGTTTACATAATGATTTCAAACCAAGTATTTGTGTTTGTTTAGAAGAAGACAACCTAACAAAATAGCATTACATGAACATACGTAAATGAAACAACAACATGTTTTTGAGTTTCAAACTACACATTATTACACAATTAAAAGCTGCTAAAAGCTGATTTAGCATAAAAGCTCTCTATTAAAGTTATATTACTATGACGCACCTCCAGCCAAGAGTGACGTATCTCTTATCTTTCATCCAGGTTGTAGTGACAGATGAAGTGGTGTCAGATTTAACCACACACTCTAAACGCACATCCGTTCCACGTATTACCTTTGTATTCTGGGGCTTTGTGACAATTACTGTAGGCTCTAGGAAAAGAATATACAAAAACATGTACCATATCAATGAAAAAAACATTAACTGTCTCCAGATTTGCAATACAATACTGGTATCACAACTTTTATTTTACCAGGAGAACCACATAGAGTGTCCTGGCCAAGAGGCAGTGCAATTCACAATCATTAAACAGAGAGACAGAGGAACCTTGGGACATGATTACACAACATCCAATAAAATCATGAATACATTATAACACCACATATAAACAACTGCAACAAGAAGATTGTTCCTCCAAGACATTTCAAAGTGTCTTACATATTTAGCAAAACCAGATTGTCAAGTCTAAGTTCAGCTTGAAGTTCATTTCATGATAATTACACCTTAATTAGTCTTAATAAAACATGAACAAATATTTAAATAATAATGAACAAATTGTTTAAGAATCATTCAGGCTTCGTAACTATGTAATTAAGTAGTTAAAGTATTAAGTAGTAACTAAGTCTATACAGTCTTTTATTTTGTATTTGCATATCAAAGTCTGTTTAAGTTTACCTTATTTTAATGCATGCCCCTATTTTTATTTTTATTATAGTTTATGTTACATACCACCGAAGTACGTTCCTAGTTTGTGAATTTTGTTCAATGACAATGACAATATAACAGTTTCTGATTCTGATTAGTACAAAATTTAATTAAAACTAATGTGATCTTTATGAATTAAGTCTTTGTCCAAGGCTATTAAAATTGTAGTTATTATAAACTGTTCCCACAATATCTTTACCTTTAACCTCCACCTGAACTTGGCTCTCGTCCCTTCCTGCGATGTTGCTGACCACACAGAGGTACGTCCCCTGGTCCTCGATTCGAATGCGATTTATCTGCAGAGTTCCATTTCTGTGGGTCTTAAATCGATTGCCTTCTAGATTCCCCTGTCCATATTTTGACCTTCACAAACACACACAAAAACACGCACGTTGGGTTTAGATGCTTCTTGGGGACATTACATTGACTACACTGACATTTATTTACAGGAGACTTATCCTAACCTCAATAATAGTCACTTCTTCCCTATTTTAATCGATATCTGAATTTTAAACCATGTTGTAAAAGAAAAATTCAAATCTGTCAATTGGACAAAAAGTTGTAGGAGTGAAGACGTTTTGCTGCTGATCCAAGCCGCTTCTTCAGTTCTGGTCAGATTACTGCTGGACACTGCCTTATATCTATCTGAAGGGAGGAGATAACTTCATTGAAACTAACACATCTGTTGTTTACAGACTATGGATCATACCTGGACGAGCGGTTACACAGACATCATTTAAACCATGTTGTTGATCTAATAATAATACAGTTGATTTATGTCATGGGGACCTGTTTTTTGTGCTCATAAGGCAGGCAAGTCCCCATGATGTGAGTGTGTATGCAGATTTAGTCCTCACACAAAAAATACACTATTAACACAATAAAAGCATGGTTTGCACAGTTTTGCTTATACATAAACATGCCTTACCATCGTAATTCAGGCAGTGGAGATCCAAAGTACAGACATTCTAAAAAGGTGTGTGTGCCCTCTATCACCTTAAGGTACTCACTCCTGGGACTAAGAATACGAGGTGTGGCATCTGAATATGAAGAAATTGAAGAGAATGACTGAATGAGTGTAACTTCAGTAAATGGTTGCACAGTCATTACAGTAGTCAGGCTTAAAGTTAAAGGTGTACAATGTAACTTTTGTCCTTGTCTCTGTGTGAATGTTATTGCAATAACTGATGAATGTAATGCCATACAAACATGTTGAATTCAGAATGGGTATCAGGGTATCAGAATGGTGAAAAATTAGGACTGTTAAAATTTAAAAAATCTTTTCATCTTTTATTTTTTTTTTATGGAAAAAGTCCTCAAATGTTGCATATAACAGGAAACTGAAATCCATTAAGAGAAGAATCAAGTATTTAGAGTTAAAAGTAGACCAAATCTCTTTCGAATATTAAGGTGATACAGTGGAACATACCAGGCAAAACAATAACATCTCCAAGGGGATAACTGTGTTGACCCCCGCACAAGAAAAGTTACATAGTGCACCTTTAAGTATGATGATTTACTCACGGAGTACATTGACAAAAGCGTTGGCCAGTAGATACCCAAATTGATTCGATGCATTACACTGATAGACAGCAGTGTTTTCTACTGTTGCACTGCGAAAGATAAGAGCGTCTCCTGAGACCTCTCTGTTGGGCTGGTGGGTGGCAACTGCAATGAATATAAGGAAAAATGCAGAATTCATACAACGATACAGCTATGATGGTGATTATTAGGGCTGAACGATTTTGGAAATCATTGGTTCAAAGCTCACATTTTATCTACTTCCAGAAGAATTGACAAAAAAACTGGAATTTAAAACTGACAAAGTAACATTTTTATGCAGAATAAGACAGGATATTTTGTTGTTTGTAGAGGAACATATGGTACTTCAAAAACTGCAGCCTTTCTGTCTTTTCAAACAGCCCTACTGGTTATTGCATATCATTTCCATACATACATTCAATAGGTTCTCCATTTATAAACCATTCAATAGTGGGACGAGGTACACCGTCTGCTTGGCAAACTAGACGTCCATTTTCCTCGGGGGCCAAGATCAAGTTAGTGGGCTTTTCCAACCAGAAAGGAGCCGCTAAAATACAATGCAGATTAGTTAATTCACTGTACATAATGAGAGCTAAATGACTAGAACACGGCCTTACCTTTGACCCTAACTGTTATGGTGTGCTCAATATAACCCAGCTTATTAGTGGCTCTGCAAATGTATTCACCAGCATCTTCAAAAGCAGCCTTTGGGATTTGAATTAACTTGTTAAAATTCTTGACTTTCATTCGTGAAGTTACATCCAGACTTCCACCATCTTTAGTCCAAGTGATATGAGGAGTTGGCCTGAGAAGGAAGAAGCTTTAGGTAGTGTTCACACTTCAAAACTGGGACTACACCCAGAACTAGACCTGGACTAAACAAACACTAGAGCAGAACCAAACCAAGCCTACATCAGAACTCAAACTGGGGATTAAAGTGTGAATGCAGCTATAGACAAACTGTTAAATCACTCAAACACAGTTGATCAAAAATATAATGTAAAAACAATCTGAGTAACCAAGAGCAATTGAACAGTAATAAAGATAGACCTATATATCTGTTGGTCGATATATCAGCCCGATATTTGGACTTTTTAGTGAATCAGCTATTGGCCTTAAATCTCCATCATAGGCCGATATTTTGTTTTGGTCAGTCTGCCTAAAACACACAAAACTTTATATTAACAACATTAATTGGCACAAATGTGACTACACTGGTCTCTTATAGGTTTGTGGTTCAAAAAAAAGGGCTTGGGGGAGTTTGTAGTACGTTTAAATTGCATAATCTTGGGAAAAATAATCAAAATCAGCCCTACATATCAGCCCAAAAATATCAGCAGAGCTTATCGGCCAGTGGTTTCTCTGTATTCTGAACAATCAGTATCAGCATCAGCCATGAAAAAACCATATCAGTCGATCTCTAAACAGTAATAAATAGGGCAGGGAATCATGGGGTCACATCTGATTTGATACAATATGTGCAATTTAACAGTATTTAAAAAAAAAAAAATACATTTTAACAGTTTTGGGGTTTTTTTTGCCAAACCACTACCTGCACAAACTTAACATAAAATACACACATTTTAATCAGCAAAACATGTTTTCTTTCCCATAAACAAGCAAAAGAATTATAAAAAAAAAAATAAAAATCACAAAATAATTTTGTAAAATGTACCAAAAATACTCAGTACAGTAGCCCACAATATTGTTACTGCAACGTCAAATGTATGTATGTGTAGTATATATCAGTATTTCACTATTTTACCACACCTCTGGTAATAAATAAATAATAATTGAAGTAGTAAGTAATGAGCAAAGTAAAGATGACATCACTTACAGAATATTTGTGGGTATTGTACTTCCACTTACATGCCTGCGGCTATACACTCCAGCAGCAGCTCCTCCCCCTGTAGCACCAGTACAGAGCTGGATGAACCGACAGGGGACAGCCATGTGGGGGCAGCCTCTACCACTGAGCGAGCTATAGACAAGAACACGTTACTGCTTTTGACATGCTCCCACTATTTCAATTTGTTTAACGGCTTGTTAAGTTCAAGTTAGCACACACTCACCACACTTAGTAAAGCAGCAAGGTGGGAGCAAATTAACCAGTCTGAAATAAAATAAAACAAACAAAAGTACTTCAGTTGTAAATGGGTTATGATCATTAAAATAAACACAGTGCTGTTTATTCACAGTTAGTTATAAGCTAGTAATTAGACTGTGGTTTCTGAGGGATAGGTCAGATCAGTGCAAATATTGCTCCAATCAATTACAAAAACTGGTGAAATTAAAATAATTCATAATTATGGGTTTCCCTCAGGGGAAAAGCCACTTGTCTAATTTACAGAGGCTGAAACTGGAAATACAAACTAATAAATTATAACGTGTATTTTAGCCTACAACACATACATTATAGTATTAAAAATATATGTTAATTTTTATCCAAACAACTATTATTATATTTTGGATTTTAAAGGGGCACTGTGTAACTTCTCTGGTGCTCTGGTCTCTTGCTTGGCCTATGATGGTCCACAGCATGACCCTGAACTTATCCATCTGGCAGTTATTCAATTACAGGTTTTTTACTGAAAGGGGCACTGTGTAACTTCTCTGGTGCTCTGGTCTCTTGCTTGGCCTATGATGGTCCACAGCACGACCCTGAACTTACTGTAAGTGAGGTCTCCCCTCTACAGATGTGATCAGTAACTTGGCCTGGTGATGTGACCTACTTGTTTCTATGTTAATTTATAACAATGTAGAACATCTAGGCACAGTAATAACATCTCCATGGAGACAAGCAGGTGGTGGGCCTCTCCACCAGAAAAGTTACATAGTGCACCTTTAAGATGGGTTAAAGAAAAAATAAACGTGCAATCGAAGGCTTCATATTTACCAATTAGCACCTTCACGACCACAGGCATCTTCTGCTGGATGATGTTCCTGTACGGGAAACGCGTGTTACAGCAGAAGTCAGACACAGAGTCGTTGAACAGGACATTGGAGAAGTACAGATCTCCATTGACTCCCATTGAAACTCTGCGGTCCTGTGGCACAGCCTTCATGGTGGGGAACGCCGTCTGAACGGGCCAGTTAAATGGTCTGGCATAGGAGCCTGCAGGAAAACAGTAATGAGTTATGTTCATTCAAGAAAGTTATACTGCCACTGAAAATAGTTTTCTCACACCATAATGTTAAAAAAAAAAAAAAAAGAAAAAGTTGAGCAATGTATGTTCTTGTATTGATACTTTGCTGCTGATGTCATCAAGATTCCCCGAGACTGTGATGCTCACTATAGGCACTGCTCTGTCTGAGGCTTTGTTAGACTTTAATCTGAGCTTTGTTTTAACACAAAACTGATGAACATTCCACCATACAGATACATGTAGAACACCTCCAGCATGATGACCCCGCAAAGTATTAGTCTATCAAAAACCTTCATGTTGTGAAAAATAAACATCATTTTAATAAGGGTTATTGTACCTTAAATGTGTTAATTTTATGTATAATGTGTATAATTCATGTTTTATAAATGTATTTGTGTTCAGATATGCTACAGTTTGCACACTCTGTGTACTTGCTCTAATTAAATTTGTCCTACTGTAATACTGTAAGTGTTTTAATGGCAACTTTTTTCTTGTACTTGAGTCATATAAAACCTTCTAATTCATTAAATGTTTTTAACGTGTCTCACAGCTTTTCATCCAGTAGGTTTCAGGTTTCGGGGGGCCGGCTGGGGGGTCACATGGAAGGACCAGAGGTAAACCTGCACTGACCACCACAGGCTCCTGGATTTCCCTTGGCCAAACTGGAGCTCCTAAAGTGTGAGAAAGTTTTTGATGAGATACTATGCTGAAGAACATTAACTAAACATGAATAAATAAATAAAAATAAATAAATAACTAAAACAAGAAGCACTTGCAACATTAATCACTCTATTTGGTAAATCAATTTAAAATATAGGTAGGCCTAGATAACATGATATAATGCAATACTTTGTCAAAAAGCATATTATGATTGCATCAGATTTATTTATGCAACATTTGTGTGTAATACATGTGTACTAAGTTGAACACTATTGAAATAAAACAATTCTGGACCACATTGGACGTTCCAATTGATAGGCTCGATAAGGTGAATTAGTGTGACACCTGCTGGTTGCAGAAAGTCATATCCATTCACACTTCAACAACACAGATATCAACACTTACTGTAAAGCATGAGTCTAATTTTGTTGGAGTACGCAGACCCATACTGATTGGAAGCAATGCACTGGTACTCTGCTTCGTACTGTTCGGGATTGTACTTGGCGTAAATATCCAGCGTCCCTGAGCGTCTGCGCATCGACGTCTGGGAATCACGTGCAACGTTGAAATACTTCCCATTGCGCCTCCAAGAGAAACTTGAAAAACAAAATTATAATTATAAAAAATTCACACAAATTCACACACTCAAAATTTCAAATAATCACATGTATTTTGATGCAAATGATAGTAATATATGATCTTACATGGGATAGGGGTTTCCTTTAGCCTCACATTCTATGACCATAGTCTCCTTTGGGTCAACAATGTGTTCTTTCAGAGACTGCTTGGTGATGGTTGGAGGCTGTTTGACTGCAAAATAAAAATCGTGATAGTATGGATGAATTGATTAAAAACTAAATAAATACAACACTTGAGCAAGATATTACCTTCCAAAGGGACCTCAAACATCCACCCAGGCTGACATAATTGCAGAAAAAATACTAGAACAACAAGTCTGTCCATAGTTAAAAATGTTATCAAGCCATTATTACTGATGCAGACTCCAACTGCCAAGAAACAAAAAAGGGAAAAAAATAAAATAAAAATATTCAGTCATCTGTCAGTACATTTCAATCCACAGCATAAGTAAGTACAGGCCTCTGCAACATGGTTTTCAACACCTACCTTCCCTATGAAGTCAACTCAGGACTCTCTTTGCTCATCACGTCTTTTGGACTTTTCAGGATCATTTTCCACACAATTATTCCTCTCGATGAAGTATAAAATTAGTAGCAGTCCTTCAAACACCAGGTCAGAAGCCCTTAGGGAATTGAAACATTTCATTAATGCAGTTTCTGTCTGTCCCTGTCACTTACACGCTGCCCACCCTTCCCCATGAATAATGAATGAGCACCATACACCACCTACTACTGACCACTGGCATTGACTCGCATATATTCAAACACTAGAACTCTAGATAATACTACATTGTCTATACCAGATTAATAAATTATAATAAAATATGTATCATTTATTTTATTTTAAGGAGTGATGTCTTTGTCTAAAAATGTTGACTTGCCCTTGGGAGACACAACAATTGTTAAAGCACTTGTTGGTTTTGATGACATCAAATTGTGGGCCTGTTGTTGAGTTGTATGAAAGCAGCTTTTGTCCTGGTCATATGAATATAACATCGTCACATGCTTTTGTTGCTGTGAAATGGTGGGAAACAGCTTTGATGGAATGCTTTGATTAATTTCCTTATAAAATAATGTGTGCGTAGGTTCACTCTTGCAGATTCTGTGTGCCATTCTCAAGCCTGGATAACAGTAAATATTCTTTGGGCACTATACTACACACTGTATATTGCTTTATAAAGACTGAATACTTTTATACCATGTGTATATAGATGTATGTTGTTCCCATGGGGGATCATGGCAGAGTTTGGTGCAGAGGGAAGTACCGGTAAATAAAAGGCAGCTTTGTGAAGTAGAGTCTTAATTCAAATCAGTTTGCCAATCACTAGATGTTTTACTTCCTGTGGCGACCTTCACGTAAACAATTGGTCTTTCTACAAACTTCATTTTATGAATTAAACTGGACGCCCTGGACCCCTCTCAGTGTTGACAACAGAACGCATCCTTGACCCTCACATCAGCAGAGGGGTGTGTGGCCTGGCTTTGAGAATGGGCTTTTCTCTCCATTTACACTTGAGAGCAGGAGGCTTGTCCATCAGCAGTGATCAGTGCCATGCACCAGATTGCACAGTCAAGAGGCAGATAGAGCTGGCTGAGTGACCACAAGAAGCCCTGTATGCTCCAGAGCTCCTGTGGCACGTGTGAGCGCGCCCTGCATCAGAACACACAGACTGTAGGAGGCAGCGTGTACCACACAAGCTGTGCACTATGACATCACACTGTCATGGCCGACTGGGGACACAATGTACTACAGTAACTTCTGTGACCAGTCAAATGCTGGTCTAAGCAGTGACTACCACCAGTTCAGCAAGAGGGGGACAGGGGCAATAACTGACACATTTTGAGAAAGGAAGGGACCTGTGCCAAAATGCACTCACTCTGAAGTGCACTATGTAAGTTTTTTAGAGTTGAAAACCATTTCTTTTCTTGTTATTTTGCAGAGAATGGCTCACAAAATGGAATACATACTTTTTTTGGCCATAAAAAACCTGTAATTACATAAATGGAAGATAAAAAATTAAGTTTATATGATACTGATGGACCATCTACCAGAAAACCTGGTGCTCATTTAAGACTTACATAGTACAGAGTACATACATCTATTATTCATTATTAAGTAAACTTTAAAAATTGAAAAAAAGAAAATGAGAAATGAGAAGAAATAAAAATGCATGCCATCCTGATCTAATTTAAAGCCAATGAGAATTCTCTGCCAACACACACACCGTGTACACACACGTCACATGTTTTGGCTGCATTTACACATTGTACTCAAACATGAATAGAGTTGATGTCTTACCTATTTCTGTGTACTTTGCTCTTTCTCTGCTTGGCTGCATGTAGACCCTCCTTTGTCACTCTGACATTTCCAGTACAATCATAATTAGTGCTGCCGTGTCTTGTTTTGACCTGAGCTGTCCCTCACGGCTTCTGTAACAAAACTCAAGCAACCCGTCAGAAACTGGGTCCCACGCTTTGGTCACACGTTCCCTTCATAATAAATCCATTGTGAAATCCATACTGAGCAAAAAAACATTGTGCTGAATAAGTAAAACAGGAGGACACAATTTAACTTTTAGTAGTTTTCATAAAATTGTGAAAAAGCATTTGAAAAAAATCTGCTGACTTGTGATTTCAATGTTTAAAATGCATTCTAGGATTCTGACATTGTATCGTTGCGCTGGCTGGCACAAACACATGGTCTACGGACAAAGGGCCTCTGTCAGGCCCAAGCTATTGTGAATTAAAAGGATACAGCCCCCACAGACATAACCAGAATGAATTTACCCCTAACAAATAGGATATGATTTCATTGATAAACCCATAGACCAGTCACCAAAAGAGAAATAATGACAAAAGTAGAATCTTGTACCTTTGAAATGACTGACTTATTAAGCAGTAATAAAAAAAAGCCCCAGAACAATTAAATATGTGTATTCAACTAAATTATTTTTATTATTGTAATAATATATGTTACATGTATACAGTTAGTGTTACTAAAAGGGGTCTGACAACTGCTTGTCTCCATGGAGATGTCACTGTTGCTTTGCATAGAATTTTCCACAGTATTACATTAACTTATCTAGCTTCTTGGACACATGTACATGGCACCACCAAGCCAAGTTACAGGTCAAAACTGTTTAGCAAAAAAATAATAAAATAAAATAAAAATAAAACTGTAATTGAATAAATGTAAGATAGATATATTTAATGCTATAATGTGGAACGTTTCAGGCACAGCATTAATATCTCCATGCAAACAAACAGGTGCTCCTTTATCAATCCTTTCCAAACTCTTCACATTTCTTTAAAGTGTATGATATAAAACTCTTACTACAAATACAATAATAATTTCATAATATGGCCAGTACATTTGAGCACACACCTTTATTTTGGGAAGCTGCCTTCTTGTATATACCGACTTTGATTTCAGTTTATTATATTGCCCTGTTGGAGTGTATTTCTCTGATGTAGTAAATACAGCTGTAGTAGTTTTAATGGGCGTATCAATCTAGTCACGCCCAACGCTGCTTCATTCCCCAGGCCCTCTCACTCATCCAGTCCATAGTTTTGCTCATAGCTGAACGCTCTGCCCCAAGAACCAAGCACAGTCTTGCCAGTTTAGGCTGATTTCTCTGCAGGTACTCTTGCGTATCTTGCCTGAGTACCTCCAAGGCTCCGGGTCGGCTTTCATCAAGGGAAACCACTGCGCTCATCGTGGGGTTGAATCGGAAATACACGTTAGGGGCAAGAAGGTCGTCCAAGAGTGTGTGGACTCCTTCAGTGTCGGTGGCGCTGCAGATGAGGTTGCTGATTTTGGCCCTCAGACTGGTGGAGGTGGCTGGGTTTCTCTTCACACTATCATAGCGACCAGTGCCCAGAGAAAGCACACACTGGAAGGGCTGGTGAGGCCACAGCAGACGGCTCTCGTGCACCGCTAAAGCGCATGGGTTGTTCAGAATGATTCCCCCGTCCTAAAAGTCATATAGAATCAAAATATTATTGGGTTTCAAACTACATTGCAATGTTGTATGTTTCCTGTCATAGATACCATTTTGAGGATTTTTAAACAGAACAAGAATCGACGGTTCATTTCTATGGCAACGGTCCCAAATTGTTATCACTGTATAGCCTTTTCGACCCCTCAGTCGTCCAGGTATGATCCATAGTAAAAGAAAAATTCAAATCTGTCAACTGGACGAGCAGTAAAATGTCTTCACTCCTACAACTTTTTGTCCAGCTGACAGATTTGAATTTTTATTTTCCTTTTTGATGCTGTCAGTGTAACTCTATGAGTGATACACAAGTCCACATGCAGTAATAATTAGGCTCAAGCCAAGGGACTAGAATCATCCCAGCGAGGGACTAATTAAAATTGTGCTGCGGGCCCCGAATATAGCAAAGATCAAATAGTAAACAGGAACGGACATGCCAGTGAGCGCTATTAAAAATTAGAACTCGATAAGCTAGAATTTTGAGAGAAGAAACTGGGAAAAAATAATGAAAGATGAATCAGTAGCGCCACCTGGGAAAAATCAACATAGAAAAATGAGACCCTACAGGAAGTCGGCTATATTGGTTCAAACCTGCGACTAACAAAAGTGCAGACTATACTTTTGACATCTCCTCCAACAGTTTTAAATGAACACTTCAATTTTGGACAAAAGACACTAAATCCATGTGCAATTATCAGTTACATTTTTGATACAACATTGGGAGCGGTCATGGTGAATTTTCAACAAAACAGCAATTTTTGAAAAAGTAAAAAAAAATTCAACAAACATTGTTGGATTTGAATGGGCCCAATGGGGCACGTGTGCAGATTTCATCCATAGATAAATGAAATTCGATGCAAGCATAGCCCATGTCAAGGCAAGTAAAAAATTATATTATGACTCCACCCTAAACCCTACAGGAAGTCGGCCATTGTGGGCGGAATCCAATTTTTGCAAAATTTTCCCCCTCACACTTCAATTTTTTCTACCATTTTCATTCAAAAGGCTTGAAAATTGGTCAAAATGAACTATACCTATGTTTGATTACAGACTAGTCTTTTGTCATAAAATGTAGGTGTGGCCAACCTGTAAAGAAAAAAGCTATTTTTAGAGCTATTAATTTTGCGTAACTCTGAAATGCAGGGTCCTATTGCCTGCGATTAATATACATTTTTTGCACAATGACGACCAGAAGGCAATGATATACAATTTACATAGCTGAGATATTAAATTGCTCTATAGGTGCACTTATTCCACTTATTATACTGATGCTGGGGCGGCCGCGATGCGGGAACGAGAGCCAAGATCTTCACAGTGGTGCATATCCCATGGTTGCAAGGGGTAGCAAGGGCCTGTATCGCCATGTGCATCTTTAATTCTAATTATAATGGAAGACACACTGGTGCAATTCAATAATCCAGCCACATTTTCAACAAGAGTAAATATATTTCACTTAAGTGCACTTTCCTGACAAAATACATTAAACTTGGTGCCACTTTTGACACTTTTAAATGCTGTGATGTCACTTAAAGCCAATCCATTGAGAAAGGGAGCAGTTCAGAATGTATAGTGGTACTTTATGGTTATTTCTTATAAATAAATGGTCCAAATAATTAGAATAGAAATACAGGCTTATGTCCATATCTGAGAGCTGCACTTTCCTACCTGGTGAATGTCTCCCTGTAAAATGAACTCTTGAAAGTATCCCGGAGCAGCTGATGAGGCTCTGACCGCCTGCCACATCTGGTACCCACTGCCTCCTGCGTATCGACTCAGTGATCCTGGACTGTGGTTGTAGTTACGGAAAACAAAGGCTTTTGGACTTGTTCCCCAGTTCACAACAGCACTTACGGCGGAAACCTAAAGTGACATAAACAATTATAAGTCAGAATTTTGTTGTTCAAACTGCTTACATCTTAATGTTACCTTTGGACTTAACTCGTCCTTTGCTGTTTTAATAAGCAGCCGCTCCCCGAGCTTCTCTCTGTTAAACGGTCAAGGTGATCATTGTAGATCATTTTAAAGAAGACATATGCTTTTTCTTGTACTTTGTCATATAGAACTATAATATATGTAGATCATCATTTTACAATTTGTTCACTGACAACTGCGAAATTTATTTAAAATGACTTGGGACCATTGACTGTAGTCTTTGTGTGTTTTTATTGTTTTAAATGGTGACACATTTTTGAACCCCCTCCTCAGACATAACTTTCCATTCAGGCTGTAAAAATGTTGTTAATGAACTGATTTTTCAGATATTTCCACAGTGCTCCTCACATGAGACTCAATGTTAGTGCCCTATTCCTTTACGCTATTATAAGTAAAGACTCCTGTGTTCATCTGAGAGAGTTAAATCTTCATTTTCCAGAGTAGGAAGACAATCATTACCTGAGTATGTTCTCCCAGGTCTCTGTGTTGTAGTACGAGTGACTCCAGCCCATCTGCACTGTTCCCACAAACGGATTCTGACAGAAAACCTCAGATCCAAAGCGTTGATACATATCCTCACACTCTCTGAGGGAAAAACGGGCCAGACCCAGCATGAAGGCAAGTACAGCACCTGACAAAAAGAATATCACACATAACTGACATACCATTTCAGTAAATATATCCATAAAAATATACATGATAAATGATCATATTGAAACTAATTGATTAAAACTAAATTTACAGTATTGTAAAAAAGCATGAGCTGCAAAAAATAAATAAAAGATTGAAACACTTTAATGTTTAGTTTGTATCTATAATGAGTCACAGAAGTTATTTATTCAACCCTCTATGGGTCAAAACATATTGTAGTACAGAAAAATTATAAAAACGCTCCACTAGTACAAAAAAGTACCCACGATAAATACTGACCCTAAAAAAATGATCGTTCCATGCATCATTTATTGAACAATAAGTTGACATAGTAATTCTTGTGACAGGCCTATTTGTCCATAGATGTTTCCCAGTATAGTTACTTACCTGTGCTTACTCCACAAATGTAGTCGAATAGCTGATGTATCTTCCTGCCTGTTTGAGCTTCTAAAACCTTTAACACTTGCAGAGGAACCACACCTCTAAAACAGAAAAAAATAAATGAATATTTATTTTATAATATAAATAAAGGGCAGTTGTGTATAGTAAATATATGAAGTTCTACCTTGTACCACCACCATCGATAGACAGCACCCTGATGCCTCTCCCTTTAACTGGATCCACATATCCCACCAGACCAAGGACTTCTCTGATGGCATTTTGGAGACCCTCGTGCTGTTTATAGGAGCGACGTTTTCGTAGTAGTAGAACAGCAGTTTTTTTCTACAAAAACACAATTGTAACGTGATACAGCCATGGAAACCTTAAGTAGGCCTCTATATATGAGGGCTGGGCAGGTTAACGCGTTTTATCGTGTTGACTCAAAAAAAAGGGGTTACCAGTAATTATATTGACGCACGTTAACACTGGTCATGTGGGAGGAGGATTTGCACTCTATCAGCGGCAATGCGTGGAGTTTACTGCGCGCGTCTTTGAAAACTACTGAGATATTCACTTGCCACGTGTTTAGTAACCAGTGAGTTTGAATTAAGACTGCACCAGGACTGAACCAGGACTCAACAACAACTAAATAGGAGGATTACCAGATCTAACAGAATCAGAATCAGGACTAAAGCAAGACTAAAGCAGTAAATATATATTTATTAAAGTGTTAAAGTGTTAAATGTAGCAATATTGATTCAAAATGATACATATTTTGGTCAACAGTCACAATATGAATCAATTACTTTATTTTTCATGAATTTTGTTTGCTCAATGCCGAAGCTTGAACTTGAAAACTTTAGTCAGGATGTTACCACGAACATGGTAAAAATAACCCCTCAAATCATATGAAAAGTACTTTTTACTTTTCAGTCCTGTTCAAAATGTAGTGGAGTAGAAAGTACAGATACCTAGTCTCAAATGTAGTGAAGTAAAAGTAAAAAGTATCCACTGTAAAATACTTAAGTACAGATACCTAAAAAATACTACTAATTACAGCACTTTACTACTTTCACTCCGTTATCTTCCACCACTGTATATTTCATACCTGCCACAAGAGCATTCTGCACGGTGGGTACCGAATGAGGTGTTCACTGAGGGCTTCAGTGCAGGATGCTAGGACGTCTGGGGAGGAGGTCTGTTCCAGTGTGGTTATCAAATTATAAGTAGCTTCCTCCGCTTGTCTTTTGCTTAGGAACTGTTGGAAAATAAATACATTTTATTTTAAAACGTTATTCTGTGCAAGTTAATTTCAGTTATTCTGGTACAATAATAAGCCGATACTATTGGGTCAACTGAAAAACAGCTTAAAAATCCATTTAAGTTGTAATATTGTTTTGAATTACAATGTACGCTGACAAAGGATGTCACTATGTCAATATGGGGCATCAAAGTTACAAATTCACCTTATTGTTCCATGTTGTCCTTGGTGAAGTTACATTGTTGACTCGGTTTGGTCTCAGATATGTGATGAGTAAATCCGGGATAGCACTGGAAGGATGTAGTAGGCAGTCCATAAGGGAAACTGTTTTCATTTGGCCTGAGTTTGTCAAATCTGAATCCACCTCTCTTTCATTCAGATCATTCTCTTCTAAACTTTCTTCTTTGAAATACCGATTGACATGATTTGCCATTTGCAAATAATTCTCCCCAAAATGGGTTGCATTGCAGCTGCTGTGGAAAAGGCCATCCAGTCCATCTTTTGATTCAAATACTTGATTTGGTTTGTTTGGTAACTGTTTGGAGGTTTGTTGCAAGGTATGTTCCACGGATTTCTTCTTATCAGTAACAACAGCCCCAAAGTATCTGTTGATGTGTGAAGCAAACATCGCATAACCTTCTTCCCAGCTATTGGAGGTAGGATTTTGTGTATTTGTGCCTTTTTGATTGCCTTGAGCGGCGTCTGATGAGACATTTTTAATCTTTTTTGTGTTAACCTGCTCACTTCTTGAATGCATATCAAATTTATCCTTTTCTTTACCTTTGGCATCCCCTCGTGAGAAAACCGAATTGATGTGTTTGGCAACGTAACTGTAGCTTTCTCCAAATCGTGTTGCCAAATAGCTGGTGTGAAAAAGTTGTACACCTAAATTTTTGTGTGAAGGAGGGGGAATTGTTTCAATGCCATTGCATGTTTGTGATGTGGCTTTATTTTGAGGTAAATTGCATTCCTGTCCTGTCTGAAGAGGTCTTGGTGTACTTGTATTACATTGCAGAGTATTTGCACTTTTAGTTGGAGGTATAGTGGTCATGTTCTTTCTTTTGAAATACATGTTAATATGTGTTGACAACTGATTAAATGATTGACCCAGACGCCCACCAAGTCTACTTACATGACTGTTTTCTCGAGTCTCCTCTAAAATTCCTACTGGAGCTTCAACCTTGAACTCATCTCCGCTAGAAGAGGTAGTGTAAAAATGTTCGCACGAATATTTTATTTTGTAGGCTGGGTGGTAATATTTGGAGAATGTATTACTGGGGTGTTTGTGTCCACTAGTCTGTCTGGCTGGGGTAGTTGAAAAACGCCGAGGTTGAAATGAGCACTTGAATCGTTCACGAGAGTGGACTTTCCTCAGAACGCTCATTAAGTACTTGATTTTGCAGTAAGATTTCAGGGTTGAGTTCACAGAACTTGAACAGAAGTTGAGATACCGGCCCATATTTTATCTGCGTAAAAGATATGACACATTTATGCAAATTCATAACATTAAAAATCAGTTGGGACCTTTTGTTTTAATTGTCCTCATTCTGTAAGGTCTTATTTATAATTTGCTTTTAAAACTACCAGTTATTGTACAGAGGCACACTGTGGGAACTATAAATAACAGTGGAGGTGTTAAATGCCTTTAGGCAAAAACATTAGCATGCATTTGCATATGACAAACAACTTGTAAAATTGTAAAAATAACCATATGCTTTCTTTAGACATTCAAACACAGGTTAAAGCCTACAGGCTGTTGAGTTTTCGTAGTGAAAAAAACATTTTTGAACGACTGTGCCCTTGGATAAAATATGTTAAGACATTTACATTGTGTCTATGCAGTTTGTTTTGCCTTTGCTGGGGAAAGGTCATGCCTCAAAACAGCTTATGTGTTCACTCAATAACAAGAAAAACGTACCTGAGACACAGGGTTGACTTCTGCCTTCTTTTCTGTCAGTTTAAAGTAGAAAAAACTCACAGTCCAAAATTGACATGCCAGTCAGGTTAGCATTGTGTTTTGATTCTTCGTTGATCCTTTGCTTCTGTGCTGTGATCCCATTGGTGGAGCTCAGTGGGGGTGGACCACACTGACCAATGCCTGATAAGACCTTAAGGTCTTAAGGTCAATGCTCAGGAGTTGACTGGAAGCACCAGTCTAAAATTAGTGCGAGCAATAAACACATAAAACAGCTTAACAAAATGCTGGCTATTTCTTAGCGTTAAGGTTTCTGTAAATCTACAAAATGTATTTACAAATGTATGTACAACTGTATAATCTTACCATTCTTATATTCCATATGTTCCTTAATATAATCTTTGCACTGACATGAAGCAGTGCATTACATGGACATCTAGTGGCCAAACAGTGGTAACTATAACTATATATGTATTTTTGTACATTGTGTAGATATTTGCATGTGGTTAGATCAAGTGACACTGACAGGATGTTCAAGCATATGTTTATGCAGCAGCTCTTTCAATATTTACTTATCATGATAAACACCTTCTCACTCTTACAGTGCAAGTTTCCGTTTGTAAAAAGGGATGGTCTTATACAGATTTTTTGAGCCAATACCAATATTCAATATTTGAGCTCCTCCTGTGGCCGATAACCGATATTTGCTGATAACAGGATTTTAAAATGAATAGCAAGGACTAAAAAAATGTATGTTAAGTGATAGTAAAGTTCACAAATTTACAAACTTTATTCATCTGTGATATAAAGTAATTTGTTGCATGATCGTGTAAACATACAGCCATATTTTAGCCTGTCTCTTTTATTTCCATTGTTACTCAAAAAGACCAACTGTTCAAAACTGTTTAAAAAGACCAACCTGATGCACTGAAGACAAACTGGGAGAAATATTGGTGCCAAATCTGATATCTGGAGAAACCTCATGTATCACTGATATCCGAAAAAACATCTCTATTTCTTTCATTTGTTGTAGTAATTATTATTATAAAAAACAACCATTTGTATATTTAACCGCATCTTACACTTGCACTGCAGTGTTCATAAAGTGCGTAGTAAAGCCCACAGTGGAGTACCTAGTGAAACTTTTGAGTTCAGTTTGGTTTCTTTTCACAGCGTCCAGTGGTGCATTCACCTCCTCGCCCTGTCCACTTTAGGCGGTTTCGGGCAAATATGTCATAAGATTTATCCATTAAAGGTCTTATAGGAGGCCACATGAGGAGGCGCCCCAACCATCCGAGTCCCACTGCAGAGTACATAACATAGAACGCGGGAACGCCACGGTGAACCTACAAAGTCAACAAAGCATTAGGGTTATTAATTGCAAATAAAAACTACTTAAACTACCAGTCAAAAGTTTGGACACATCATCTCATGCAATGTTTTTTGTCTTTATTTTGACCAATTTCTACATTTTATATACATACAGAAGACACCAAATATATGAAGTAAGATATATGGAACTATGTAGAAAAGAAAAAAAAAAGTACATAATGACATTTTTTTTTTTTTATATTTTATATGCAAATCCTCAAAGTAGCCACTCTTTGCTTTGTAGAAAATTATTTAGTAGACTTTTCTCTACTACATAATTTCATAAATCTTGCTTCATATATTTGATGTCTTCCGTATGTATCAAAAATGTAGAAAGTAAAATAAATAGTAATAGTAAAAATAAATACAAAAACAATATTGAATGAGATGGTGTGTCCAAACTTTTGACTGGTAGTGTATGTCAAAACAATATTTTAAAAGTATGTACCATATTTTTTTCATCTATAACATGCATTTCCTCCATGGCCATCTCGTAGCTGATGTCATTGTGCTTTGCTCCATCATATCCTGGGAGTAGGGATGTCAAGATTATTAGGTTAATCAATAATTGTGATTATTCAGCTAAAAAATAATAATCGTGACAATTTTGGAAGTCATTAAGTAATGTAAAGTGCTTTTTTATCTGCCTGTTTATGTCACCTCAACTTTACTTGATTTTTCATTAAGTTTGATTTCATAAACCTGGTCATAGTTTTAATAATTGTTAAACCATGGTGTTTTTTTCTCACAATAATCATAGCACTTAAATTTTGATATCATGACATCTTTACCTGGGAGAGAGATATCGATAAAATCCACTTTGCCAGATCGTTTCCTCTGCAGATACTGGACAAACCTGATCTCTGTCACGCATATGGGACAAAGCCCATCATATAAAACCTGTAATACAGAAAAAACACAAATCATTACAACAAACATTTGCTATTTAGAATAAAATAATATAACATCACTTCAAGAGAGCCTAAATTATTCAGATCTTATGTACTGCCTCAGAGGTGTGATAATACAGGCCACAATATTTGTGAAGAAAATGTATAAATAAAAATAATAATCATCAGTGGTGGAAGGTAACGAAGTACAAGTAGTAAAGTACTGTACAGATTCCTAAAGTAGGCACTTTTTACTGTTACTTTTCACTACATTTGAGAGCAGATATCTGTACTTTCTACTACTTTTGAACTGGACTGAAAAGTAAAAAGTACTTTTCATATGATTTGAGGGGTTATTTTTACCATGTTTGTGACTAAAGCAAACAAGGGTAAATACCAAAAATTCATATGAAAAATGAAGAAACGGATTCGTATTGCTACTGTTGACCAAAATATGTATCATTTTTTAATCAACATCACTACAATTAACACTTTAACAAATTAACGACACTTGTGTGAAATACAAGTGCATTTTTAAACAGGTATTTAAATAGTTTTAGTTAAGTACATTTTTTCATGTGGTATTTTTACTTGAGTAAGTTTTTACCTCTAGATCTGTATTTTTACTTAAGCAACCAAATTAAATACTTCATCCACCACTGATAATCATGAGAATTTGAGAAGCAAAAACAAGTTATTTGTAAAGTGCTGTTTATGACACAACAATTTTACTTTATAACTATTTAGATTTTATAAAGCTTGTCACTAAAAGAGTGGTAATCTTTTATGCATAAAAGTAAATGTTACTGGGCATGTAATAGTGAATAATCCTTATGTTTCTTCTTTTTTTACATTGTTAATAATAATTTGATATTGTGACACCCCTTATAATTTCATGTTATTAAAAATAGAACTGGGATTTCACATGAGAACACACGGAAAATAGATTTAACACGTTTCCTACACAGCACACTCTACTGGACACCAGGTTTCTCTTTCTCATATCTTTAGGAAGTGCATTCCAGAGTTTGGGAGCAGTTTGAGCCCAGCTGTTCACACTCAGAACTGGTTTATAACAAGATGTGCCGGTTTACCATATACATGGGAACGGGCTCATGACAACCCACTACCACTGAGTTCAAGTAAGTACAAACAACCTATGTTTGTATTTAAGGAGTCAACAAGGGCCAGTACATTAAAATTAGAGAAAGGTACTTTGCATCTTGGGGACACTTGAGATGAGCAGAACTGGCATAGTTCACATACTTTGACAGGGTGACAGGACACATGTACACTACTACTACTTCTGCAGCTGACGTACTGCCTGAACCTAGAGCTCTAAGGTGATTCCTCTTTAACGTGTTGATTTTTGATTGTTTACTAGGAGTTTGAATTTCAGCGGTCTGTCCCTGACTGAGCCACGTGTTTTTTATAACTTAAGTATTGCACGGCCACAAAACTTCCAAAAGATGACGTTATTAACTATCAGACAGAAAAGTATGCATGCTTTTACATATTGTGTGTTTATATATTTATTTTAATCATCTCCACATGTTTGTCCGTGGTCAAAGAGAGAAGCACGAGGAGCACTTACTTTAACAGGTGCAGACGTGGGACTGGCGTGACCGCTCCTGAGCTGCGGTCTGCACAGCGCGGCTCTTATCGCCAAACCCGGCTTCAAAGACATTCTTAACACGTTCATTTTGATAATCTCTTTCGATTTTGGGGGTTAACCTTAGAATAACAGTTGCAAGTGAGTTCGTTCATGGACAGAGTGCTAGTTGGTTGACATTAGGTAACATTCACCCAGACAACACAGCTGTTACACAAGCGGTTTGGTAACGACAGACTGTACATAGAAAACAGCGCTAACAAGGCAGCCTCGCAAAAGACACTGTGCACTTGTGTTAAAGAAAGCAAAGTCGATCATGAAAAAGGACTTAACAATGTTCAAAGATTCACGAAACCCACTCGTCTCTCGTAGATGTTTTGAGGAGGCGTGGCCAAAGCGCATTTCTTCCGTGTACGT